>PVJM010001896.1:0-77257 GCA_004026855.1 Lepus americanus
CCCAAATGGTGGAGTTAGAAATGTGCCAGGGGATTCCAATACAATCCCATCAAGGTGGCATGTACCAATGCCATCTCACTAGTCCAAGTGATCAATTTCAGTTCACAATTGATGACTCTGATAGGTCTAAGAGTCAAAGGGATCACACAAACAAGACTAGTGTCTGCTAATACTAACTGATAGAATCAAAAAGGGAGAGGACGATCCAACATGGGAAGCGGGGTACACAGCAGACTCATAGAATAGCAGATGTCCTAAATAGCACTCTGGCCTCAGAATCAGCCCTTAAGGCATTCGGATCTGGCTGAAGAGCTCATGAGAGTATAGCAGGCATGGAAAGCCAAGACACCATGGAAAAGAAAAAAAAGAAGACCTAAATGAAAGATCTCTGCGAGTGAGATCCCAGTGGGAAGAACGGGGCCATCAAAGAAGGAGGTACCTTTCTCCGAAGGGAGGAGAGAACTTCCACTTTGACTATGACCCTATCAGAATAAGATCAAAGTCAGCGAACTCTAAAGGCTTCCATAGCCTTGGCAACTCATGACTAGAGCCTAGTGAGTTTACTGACGCCATAAACAAGAGTGTCAAATTGTTAAGTCAGCAACAGGAGTCACTGTGTACTTACATTTCATGTGGGATCTGTCCTTAATGTGTTGTCTAATCTGCAGTGATGCTATAACTAGTACTGAAACAGTATTTTTACACTTTGTGTTTCTGTGTGGGTGCAAATTCTTGAAATCTTTACTAATTATATACAGAATCGATCTTCTGTATATAAAGATAATTGGAAATCAAAAAAAAACAACCTGGTCTTAAATTGGAAATGGCATAGAAAATTAATTAATTTTTTAAAAAATATTATGTAGGATCTCTGTCTTTAATGTGCTGTACACTGTTATTTAATGCTATGACTAGTACTCCAACGGTTTTTTTTCACTTTGTGTTGCTATATGGGTGCAAACTGTTGAAATCCTTACTCAATATGTACTAAACTGATCTTCTGTATACAAAGAGAATTGAAAATGAATCTTGATGTGAATGGAAGGGGAGAGGGATCGGGAAAGGGGAGGGTTGAAAACTTAGCAAGCAATTTCAACTATTAGATAACAACTTAGGAAAACATTTACCTGAAGATCCAATGCCTTCTATAATTTTTAAGAACACATGTATTTGGAAACATCTTTAAATATCTAACATGGTGTAGCTTGTTTAACCAGCAAATTCAAGCACAAGCAAATAAAAGCATTTTTAGTTTCTTTCTACTTACAGATTTAAAACATCTGATACAGAGATTCAGGTCACATGAATCAAAATATAACTTTGATTAATTTTAGCAGTTTACATTTATGAGCAATCTTTTATCTATAAGCCAATTAAAATAAATCTCAATAAATTTTTCCATGTAGACATACAATATGTATACACATATAACATAACATACAAGATAGAACAATAACGCAGTTTCAGTAATAGTTATTTAAAATCTTTAACTCCTTTTTGTAAATTACCATTTGATTCGAATTACTTTCCGTTCTTAGTAACGTTAGTTAACCATACTTTCTCTCAGTTGGAACCTATACTGCATTATTGGCTTCTTCTGTTTACAGAACCATCGTAAAGTGCTGAATACAGTAGAAGTGGATAGAAAAAGTCCATCAGAACCTATACAAAACTGTGAATGACAAAAGACTTTAAATAGCCATGTTTAAAATTATTAACTCATTAACCAACAAGGGGCACTGGCTTACTTTACACAGTATTTTCAAAAGCACCTGTAGGATTTTACAACGCATTTAACCCTTTTAGGCCTTTCAGGCTTTCTCATTAAGATAACCATCATGTCTAGTAACACAAGTCATTAGACTTTTTAACTTTCAGACATTTGTATCAGTAGCATTTTATATTATCAAAACTTAAAACTTAGCACCACTTTACATCTTGACAGCACTTCTACCATAATCCAAATAGACTGATTAGTTGGTATCTCTCTACAAGATGAGACACATGTGTTTGACAATTTCCAGGGGCCCATCTGGAAACTGTCAAAGTCTAAATTTTGAAATTTTGATATTTTGAATGCCTGTGAAGGATGCCAGGAAAGCTCAAAATATCTGGTTGAAATAGGATCCCTTAACATCATGACATAATATGGATCAAATTTTATCATTGTTACAAGGTGATTATTCAAATCTTTGAAAATAAGCACATATTGAAATAGCCCATAGCTCTTGATAAAAAACTCATGTGTTGTTAAAGAATTAGAATTTAACAGAGTCATCAAGAGAACATAATAGATTACTTTAACTCATTGCTTTAACAAAGGATCAGATTCTAATTCTATGTCAAAGAGAAATAGATTAATAGCTTTTGTATCCAAAATTTCTGTCATAACGTTCTGTGACTTCCACTCACCCTCTTCAACTTACTTGAAACATTCCATCATTTCCATTACAATCTAGAGTAAACTAGCCATCAAGATGAAGTCTTTCTTACAAACCATGTCCTTTTTTTATTCAAAAGAACTCTTTCCTTCTTAAATTCCTTACCAAGAACACTCTTTCCTTCTTAATATTTCTTACCAAGGACACATTTTTATATTTGTGATATTTTCCATCTGCAAATTTTCTTGATTAACATTTTGAAATAGTCTGTTAAATATCTCCAAATTAAGATAACATTTTTAATAAGGTAACACATCAAATTTCAGCCCTAGTACTTTAAGCAATGTTGAACTGTTTTTTATGGACAGCTTACAAAACATACTTGTTAAACCAACCCAAATAGCTTTTCTGTAGAATATAACAGGCTGAGAGTACCAAAGTTTACATTTAGATGCATTTATTTCATTTGCCTTTATCCAATTTAAATTAGCATTTACACCTAAATGACTTAAGATGCTGATATTATATTATCTCTCTCTGAATTCAATTAAAATTAAAAATGCATTCATCTAAAACAAGTACTAATTACCCATTGCTATTTCATTGAGTACTGATTACCTGGAAATCTGTTAAAATAAATTGCAAAATAAGTTCAGCAAATTATAAAGCAATATTTTTAAAGGTAGTGATTCCACAGCTAGATTTACTTCACCATGGGCACAATAAGCAGGCAAATCCTCCCTCTCTGACCAAAGGGTAAAGAAAGTTTTGAAGTGAAGACATAGCTTTCCTCAGGGGCATTGTCTGCCTCATGAAAAACCACTAGCAGAACATGCCTGTGATTATAGACTTCTAGGTTAGGCCACAGAGTTTAGAGATGGAAGTTGAGCACCCCTTTGACTTGCATCCTCTAGTCTACTTTAACAAAAACAGGAGGAAAAGAAAGCTAGGTATCAGAAGCAATGTTAATATAGGTGGCAGGCCTTTTAATGACTATCTGTACAGTGATCTGCCCTCAAGGAGACCCAACAGGCCAGTCCACTGCATTGGTTTTCGACGTGGAAATCTGAGGCTTTAGCAAAAGTCAGCTTATGAAGAGCCCTGGCAGCTCTGCCAACAAAGAGTTGGATCACTGGAAATGGAACTGCCCTGGAGTCAAATGATGCCCAGGTCAGAGCCACAGATCTTGCTGGCTCTAAGCTGAAAAACTCTTCACTCGGCCTGGCTTCCAAAGTAACCACTGCCGCGGAGGGGATGGCCAAGTAGGGTCAACATTGCAGGCAGAACTGTAAATTTCTTGTTAGAGATGCCACCTAGCCACTACCATTACCTGGCCAGCTCTCCTCCCAGGCCAGCTAGGTAATGCAACTCAACAGAGTGCCTTCCCAAAGAGGTTCACACTTCCCTTAGGACGTACCCCATGTGAAGAGATAGATAAGTCTGGGCCTCATAATTGGCAAGGTCTTGGAGCCCACCTGATTATTGTCAAGCACTTTCTGTCAGTTTCTATTTGCCTCTCAATTGGAAAACATCCATGGTTTAGACAGCACCTTTCTTAGGTCCTCTAATAATGATTATCCTTCATTTTAGACACTGTCTAGCCCACTGGGGGACTCATTCCTTTGTAATCATAGCCTCTACTCTAAATTAAATGGCTCTATGGCTGACCTGTGTGTACTGATGGTCCTCTCCCCAAATTAATGTTGTATGATTGTTCAGGATTTTCTTCATAGAGAAACCCCTTTACCAGCAAAAGATGAGTGGCTTTTCTCACGGTCTTGGTTGGGATCAGCTTTAAACCATGTCCATCAAAGAGTCTTCACAGGGTCCAGAGACCCCCCTCATTTCCTCTCCTTCATGAAATCCTCTCATTACTTGGTTAATGCCACTCTTAGGATCATTGGTTGCTAATCTCACCCTGTCTTTTATACTTCTGTGTCTGTTTAAGTGTTTACAGGAGTTGATAACGGAACGAACCAAGGCCTTCAGCAACCCGGCAGTCAACCAAATGCTGCTACAGGGATATATTTGGCTCCCCACCCAGGAGACAGTGGCTTGAAACATTGCCACATGCCAGCAAAGAGTACCTCATCACCCCATGTCAGCAGGAAGTAGCTCTAAAGATAGATCATCATCCCTCTACCCCTCCTGGACTTTTGGGACTCTTGTAATCCCATACAACTCCTGCTTTATAAAAAAACAAAAGGGGGGAATGTTAGTAAAATGGCAGAATCTTATCTACAACCTGACACCATCCTAGGCTCTAGCCCCCGCTGCCATTGAAGCCAGGGGGCCACATGGCCCAACGACTGTTGTCAGCCCCACCCCCATCCTAGTGGGATTCGCTGCTCCTACTTCCCTGTCCACCTCCCGGCACAGTTTTAAAAGGACCTGTTCCTGAACACGTGGTTCTCTCTTCCTCTGTCTCTGGACCTCTGTCTCTGTCTCTGTCTCTCTCTCATACGCTCTCCTTCTCTCTCTTTTCCTTCTTCGCCCCTTCCCTCCAGTCTGTTGGTCTTCCCTCAATAAACTCTTTCCCTTAAAGAAAAAAAAAAAAAAAAAAAAAAGAAGAAGAAGCCTTATCCAAAAGTTAATTATTTCTCTGTTCAGATAAAAATATTAAGAATAAAATTTAAATATGAGTCAAAACAATATCAAAAACTTAATTTAAAGAAGTAAAAAAATCTCTAGGTAGAACACTATGTAATGTCATTAAGAAGAAAGAAGCTTGTTGGAGATTTTGACCAAGGACCAACGTGGTTATACCTGAGAGTAAATAAAAGCATCCCATATAGCAAGGTGAGTTTGCAGAAGTGAGCAGGGCCAGAAGATGTAGGTCTTGCCATGGTAGTTTATCATATAATATAAATTGATTCTTTTTTACACTTAAAGGATTGCCATGGTAAAATTTACCTTATAAAATAAAAAGATCGCTCTGGTTGTTTTATGGAGAATGAACTATAGGGTAACCAAAGGAGTTAAGTTCATATTGAGGCAAGCGAAAAGTGTGTTGTCCTGCATCATTTAGGATAGCTCATAAGCTGAAATGTCAGGGAAAAAAAAACAGTAATGCTATCACTAAAAGAGGATGGAAGTTTATTTCTATCTCACCTAAGGGTTAGAGGAGAGTGTTGTTGAGCTGCTTCTCCTCTATGAGATCTTTCTGAGGACTAGTTTTCCTCTGTCTTTTAGTTCTACTACCCCTTGTCTATGGATTGTTATTCTCAACTGAATTGTCATAGCGACAACATCTTTGTACTGCTTCAATATGTGAATAGTGGGGAGAAATGGAACATAAGCAATAACTTTTTACAACGACAACATAGCATTTGTACACATCACTTCTGCTAATACCACTTATGGAGAATGAGTTCAAGGCCATCTAGTTTCAAGGGAAGCTGGGAAATATCTATGACAAGGAGGCCACATTCTCCATTATTAGTAAAACTTAGAAGTCTCTGCTACTAAAAAGAAAACGTGGAAAACAGATAAAGCAGGAAAATTACTTGTCTACATGTTGGAACATTGGAGGGTGTCTAATAAGCATGAGTAGGGTTACAAAACTTATTATATTCGCAACAATGAAGGAGAAATTTGATTGGTTAGTTTACCAGAATATGTTAATATAATATACTGAGAACAAAGGCATAATATAATCCTTGTCATGTAACAGGAGTTAGGTGTAGGGTAAGTGTTGAAGATGGTAATAAATGCAACAACAACAACAACAATAATAATAATAAAAGCCATTTAAGTATGCTTTTATGGAATTATTGGTTTAAAGAGCTAAAAAGTTGAAATATTTGGTATTGCAGAATGCATATTCAAAAGCCCCTTCAATAAGATTAAAATATTTCCACCAGTTATCTACATTTCAGTTTATAAATTCTCATTGCAATGCGTCTCTTGTTGCTTTTCAAGCTAGCAAAAATGTATGGCCCTGTGTTTATGGCATATTTTGGTACAAAGCCCACTGTGGTTTTGCATGAATAAAAGCAGACAAAGGGCTCTGATTGATCTTGGAAAGGAGTTTTCTGGCAGAGTGAATCTCTCCGTTGTTGACAGATACACCCAAGGGTCAGATATGCTTTAGTTTGTGGAATATGCTTAAGTTTGAGTTGCAGAGATTCCAAATAGGCTAAGGAACTAGATAAATTTATGAAATAATTTTAATTTTTATGATGTTTGTGAATAGTTATTATATACAGAATCATTAAAGTATTTTTGAATTCCAAGAATTTGACACAGTATCCCAGGAAATATAAAACTCAATGAAAGCAATTCACCAAGCCACACATGTTCTATAAAGTATTGACCAAGACATGTTTATTTAAATGATTATCATTTATATTAATATATAGAGAGACTGAAAGAAAATATATTAGAAAGAAACAACAAAAATATCCCATTCACCAAAACATCTGGTTTCCTGGACTGAAGAGGAGCAACTGGGGCAGAACCAGTGCCCCAACTGGGACTAGAACCTGGAGTACCTGGGCCGCAGGCGGAGAATTAGCCTAGTGAGCCACGGAGCCGGCCTAAAAGTCTTAATGTTAAAAATTCCTGGGGCCAGTACCGTGGCTCACTTGGCTAATCCTCTGCCTATGGCGCTTGCATCCCATATGGGCACCGGGTTCTAGTCCTGGTTGCTTTTCTTCCAGTCCAGCTCTCTGCTGTGGCCCGGAAGGCAGTGGAGGATGGCCAAGTCATTGGGTCCCTGCACCCGCATGGGAGACCAGGAAGAAGCACCTGGCTCCTGACTTTGGATCGGACCAGAGCCAGCCATAGCGGCCATTTGGGGAGTGAGCCAGCGGAAGGAAGAGCTCTCTCACTATCTCTATCTGTCAAAAAAAATTCCCTTAAAATTAAAAAAAGAGAAAGAGTGAATTCTCAAGACACAACAGAGTTTGGAAGGGCAGAAGTCATTCTCCCTGGTACAGAGTAGTATCCTTGATTTTGGTCAAGACAGATGTAGCAAAAATGTCTTAGGATCTAGAGAAAACTGACTCCTTCTTCCTAAAAATATCTCACATTGTAGTCTTCCATGTCCATATATGTATGTTTTTGTCAAAAGATATATCTACTGAAATGCAATTGTAATGTATGTATTTAGTCAACAAACTTAAAAAAAAAAAACTCACTCTTAATCAAAAATACCTGTTATACATCAAAAATGTATTTTATACTATCATTTTGGATAAATAATACTTTCCTCATGAGCTTATCTTTAAAATACAGCTTTATAATTTTTTAACCTCTATTTAATTTTCTAAATGAGCAAATCATTCAGTACAATATCACATGATGTGATTCGAAGAATTGACACTCTCACTATGATGAATCTCACAAAGCTTATCTCTGTGATGGAAGCACTGGGCTTTTTCACTTAAAGTACTGCTGCCCTCCATTAAGCATAGGAGATGCTTTTTTTCATACAGCAGTTTAGAAGAATAGTCATAAAATCCCTTTTATAAAACACAATGTGACTTATGGTATTTCTTATCTGTTTCACATGACAGAGATGTCAAAGAACTTTACTAACTCTTATAAGAGCTCTGTGGATTCAAACCAGAAATAGGATATGACATTTCCTCCAAACTGTTAAATCCTGTGCATATTGCAAAATTCTTTCTTATGTTATATTTCCCCATCATTCCTACTAGACATTCACTAGAACTATTTTTATATCACTTTACTTTGTTCATAGTGCACATCATTATTGTTTTGTTTTCTGTTCTAGAGAAATCTTGGTCTTCCTTCAAAATAAACTAAGCTATAGTTACATTCAGCATATTACTCAGTATATATGTTTAAAAGTATTATAACAATTATACCTTTATAATATAAGCTAGATATATGTTTTGGTTTTGTATTTTCTGAAGCATTATTCTAGTCCTGAGGTTCCGTTCATATCTATGTGTTTGTAGATGTTTTCAAATGTTTGTGATGTTGAAGGCTGGACTATATCACCTTCCTCAAGTGACACAAGCATTGCAGGCTGTGGCTATGGGAACCTTCCCAGAGAGGGGATGAGACTAAGAGGACAGGGCATGTGCTGCCAAGAGGCATTTCTGTTGAGTCTGAGCAGTCTCTTTTCTTTTCTAGGTATATTCCCATACACTATCCGGTGAGCCTGTGTCCCCTTTTCAGAGTGTTTTTATCAGGGCCACGTAGCATAGAGCTTTGTGCAGACTGTTGGGACATCTCTGATGCCAGCTAGGTTAAGCGTGACACCTTTTCCTCTAATGCCTAGTCTTTTCCCTGGAAACTTCTGATCATATGGTGAAGAATTCTGATTTAGGAGATATTATTTCAACTTACTTTCCAAGATTATGAACTCCCATTAGACCTTTGCAACTCTGATCATCTCATTTTACGATTAAAATAAGGCCACTCACACCACTATGGGAAAGTGAGCTACTGTTCTGCAGAAATTTCCAGTGAAAATTCAGGAGTTATCAAGGCTTGAATGACTTTTTTTAATTTTCATCTTTTGCGAAACTGCAACAAAGATAAGCTGTATTTGTCCAAAGGAGTAGCATATGTTTGGTAATAAGCTTGCAGTGCACTTATAAAATCTTACCATCCCAGTGTTTCCATTGCATTTGTGTTTTGGGCTTGCTTGGACGGACCTAAACTGCTATTCCATACTTGGAGAAGCATTCTAAGTACAGGCACAAACACAACATGCTATCGACAATTCGTTTTCCAAGTGAAGAATATGCACACATGTGCACTTTGGAAGAGTGGGCCAGGAAAAGTAGAGGGGTTTTCATTCCCTCCTCACCTGGCTCCCAGGAGGTTAGAGAGAGGGCTTTTGCTTTACCGGATTCTTATGAGTTTAGAAACAGGGCAGTGTTTCTATGGTCCCGCCCCCCACTTCTGTACTGGGGAAGGGAAAGTACTTCCTGGGAACGGGTCATCCGATTGACTGGTGGGTGCACAAGATCACACAGAGCGGGGAGGTGTGGCTTCCAGCTCTTGAACTTCAGCTGCGCCCTGACTTGTCCCATATGGTTTGCACACGTCGTATCCATGGATCTCTTCATGGTCCTGGTGATCTTTCTTGTTTGCTTCTTCTTTTTCTGTCGAAGCAAAGCTATGCCAGAAACAAGCTCCCGCCTGGCCCCAGGCCTTTCCCACTTGTGGGAAATCTCCCACAGCTGGACAGGAAGAACATCAGCAAATCAATAGGCATGGTGAGTGTGATCAGTTTTTTTGGCTGTGGTGAGACTCGCTATTTTCCTGTGAAGGGAAAATCTTTAAATTAGTTATGACTGGGCGCACCGTCGCTGGTGCCGGCCCTGGCGACCCTCGGCCGCCTTGTGCCCGCACTCGGGGACACTTCTCCCGGACCGCTGCCAGCCTCCCGGCCTGCAGAGCAGGGGACAGAGCCGGCCGCGCCCCGCCGTGGCCGCCGTGCCCGGGTCTCGCGTGGGAGGCGGCGGCCTGGGCGGCGGAGACGCGGGAGCCTGTCGGCGCCGGCGCGGAGCAACTCAGAAACTAAATAACAGAACGCTTTATAAGCCGTGCTGGGGAAACAGTAACAACCGGAGGGAAAGTGGGTGGCGCCCTGCCAGCTTCTGTGGTTGGCGAGGGAACCCTGGCCGGCTCTGCCGCCACCGCACCCTGGAAGAAGGCACACAGAGGACAAGCAGTCCCCGGGGAGAATGGCTCGCTGGCCTGCGAGCTGACAGACCGCGGTCGCGCTGCCAATCTGCCAAGAGCGATGGGCAGCGGGAGTGTGCCGGTACCCGACGCCAGCCTGTTGATGTGGCCAGGAACTCGAACAGAAACTGTATACGGTTGTGCCTGTTTTTATAATTAGGATTTCTTTATAGAATGATGGACGAACGGATTTATTACCGTGACTAGCTTTGCTGCTCTCATTTGCCTTAAGACTGCTGTTGTACATTGCAAAACGTCTGTCAAAGCTTAGCAAATAGCCAGTAGGATAGAAACTTGACGTATTTTACTCCTGTCTGTTTAGCGACTTTAGCAAAATGTTTCCCTTCGATCTATGTCTGCTTACCTAGGAGATTAGTTAGTGACAGGTTATCTATCACTGTTTGGTGTGAGTGAAGGCAGAGACCCGGAGTGGCTTTTCTAGAACCATGTAGCTAATGATGGAAATTTATGCTCTGATCTGAATCTTGTTCCTGCAAACCATATTCACACTGAAATTGGAGAAATTACAAATATCTTACTGATAGTATGTATGGAAAGTATTTAATTGCTCAATGAGCTGCCTAATTTCAAAGATAGTTATTAACTTTATAAATAAGTATTTCAAAATTTTGATTTAGTTAATGATGTATCTGAAGATAGCCATAATAAGTGTCAAACTTTGATCTCCATTCTAACCTTCAATATACTAAAATTTGATGACCTTATTCTTTTATAAGCAGAATTGTTTTTGTGAACTTTTAAAAATCATATTGATATGTAAATCTCTGACTGTGACAATGAATAAAAAAATTATGAAGAGAAGATGTAAGACCACCACAAAACACACCAAACACCAGAGTAAGGGAAAGGGCTTATTGTAGAAAACCCAGCAGAACAGAGGGAAGGGATGAAGAAGGAGAAAGAGGGAGGAGAGCTTAAGAGAGAGACAAAGACAGAGGTCAGCAGATAGAGAGGAAGAGAGAGAGAGAGAGGAGAGGAGAGAGAGCCACTTGTTCAGGAACAGGTCCTTTTAAAACTTTGCTGGAGGGCGGGCAGGGAAGCATAGCAGTGAATCCGATTAGGATGGGGGTGGAGCTTGACACCTGTGGTTGGGCCAAGTGGCCACCTGGTTTCCAGCAATGGTGGTGGGGCTAGAGCCTAGGATGGTGTCAGGGTGCATAGATAAGACTGCACCATTTTCCTAACAGAAGATTTTAAAGGAAGTGACAATTGGATTCTAGTTGTAATTTGAGAATGTGAACAATGAGAATAGAATGAGATTTATGACATTAATTACAGTTGCCAAAAGTAGAAATTTCTTGTTCGTATTTTGACCTACATCCCTTTATTGTAATTATTCTTTGATGAAATATAATGAATACTAACTTGCTTTGAGTAAATTTTTCTAAAGCTTACATTGAAGTCGAAGAAACAACTGAATAAGGAATTTCCACAGTCCGTTTTATATTTATTCAATAAATGAATCAATTACTAATCTCCACCAAGTCATTCACATAGCAGCGCCCTCTGATGCCCACAAGATGGATCTGAAAACTTCTCCTAACACAGCAGGTTACCACGCCTCTGACCTGGAAGTTCCTGCTTTTCCTGTGCCTTGATCTCTGGATTTGAGAGAGTGTATCATCATCTACCTCATCTCCATGTTAATTAATTGTCTAGGGCAAGTTTTCAAATCATTCAGAGCTTGAATTTCCCTTTGTTAAAATGCATATAAATGAGCTGTCTCTGTGGCATGGAGGGTAAAGTCGACGCCTGCAGTGCTGGCATCCAATATGGGCACCAGTTTGAGTTCCAGTTGCTCTTCTTCCAATCGAGCTCTCTGCTATGGCCTGGGAAAGGAGTAGAAGATGGCCCAAGTGCTTGGGCCCCTGCACCAGCATGAGAGACTGAGAAGAAGGTTTTGGCTCCTGGCTTCAGATTGGCCCAACTGTGACCATTGCAGCCATTTGGGGAATGAACCAGTGGATAGAAGACTTTCTCTCTTTCTCTCTCTCTCCCTGCCTCTGCCTCTCTGTAACTCTGCCTTTCAAACAAATAAATAAATCTTTAAAAAAGGAATAATAAAATAAAATGCATGCAATGATCATTTTTTCCAGAGGTCACAAGAGTGAACAAGAACTGATTAAGTGCCCATTATGCATTCGGCGCTATGTTAAGGTATATGGAAGGAATGCCCAGTTCTTAGTGAGAGGTAAAAGACACCTTAGATTTATGGAGAGTACAATCATGAGGGTAAGCATGTATTTATAAAGAAAAGATGCCATGTGATGTAGGACTCAGTGTATTAACAGGGTCATTATATAAAGAGGCCTTACAACTTGGGGGTTCAGGGACACAGGTATAGTTAGCAAAGTATGCTTTGAGGAACTGAAGCTGGATGTGAGACTTAAGGAATAAATAAGTATTAACCAGATAAAATACAGATAAAAGCCATTTTTATGTGTTTTCAATCCAGGAGAGGATTTGTTGTTGTAGACTTTAATCAAAAACTAATGCTGTTGTACCTCAAAGAGTAAATAAAAGCATATTGGTAGGGAACATGAGTTTTGAGAGGTAACCAAGGCCTGCAGATGTATGTCTTGCTTGGATTTGAATATTATTGTTTTTTTCATAAAAGAAATTGATTCTATTAATTTACTTAAAAGATGGACATGCTTACATTTGCCTTATGAAAACAACAAGATCACTCCGGTCTTTTAATGGAGAATGAATTCTAGGGCAGTTAAGCGAGTTGAGTCGTTATGAGAGCAGTGAATATTGAATTGTTCTGCATCATTTCGCATAGCTCAAGCTGATATGATTGAGAAAGCTCAGTAATGCAATCACAATATAAAGAAGACAAATGATTATTTGTGTCTCACCTAATGATTAGAGGTGAATATTGCTGGGCTGCCTTTCATCCATGAAATCCTTCTGAGAAACAATTGCTTATTTGTTTGTCTTCTGTTTTCAGTTCTATTGTTCCATATCCCTAGTCTATTGTTCCCAAGTGCATGGTTATAGTGACAGCATCTCCACACTACCATTTCAATGCATGAACAGTAGGGAGAAAAAGAAGGCAAGCAGCAACTCTTTATATAACAACATAACATTTCCACACATCACTTCTATTAACATCAGTTATAGAGACTTAGATGCATATGATTAGGATACCATATTTTCCATTATTAGTAAAACTTAGAAGTCTCTGGTGTTAAAAAAAAATGTGGAAAATGGATAAAGCAGGACAATTACTTGTCTCCACTTCGGTACATTGGAGGGATTTCTCATAAAGATGAGAAAGGATATAAATTTTGTTGCCTTTGCAGGAAGGAGGAGAAATTTGGTTCAAGTTACAATTTGCCAAAGTTATTGTAATACTATGAACAAATGCATCCTATAGCCCAGTCACATAGTAGGAGCAAGGTATAGGATAAGTGTGGATGGTGGTAATAAGAGCAGTGTGGTAGTATAAAATAGTTACCATCTAAGTATGCTTTGTATTGAATTAATGGTTTTAGAAGCTGAAAAGCTGGTATCTTTCATATCACAGGGTGCATATTCAAATGTGTCTTCCATAAGATTAAAATTACTGCCATGAGTTATCTACATTTCAATTCATAAGTTCTCAATTTTTGCCTCTCCTGTTCCTTTTCCAGCTAGCAAAAGAGTATGGCCCTGTGTTCACAGTGTATTTTGGTACAAAGCCCACTGTGGTGTTGCATGGATATGAAGCAGTGAAGGAGGCCCTGCTTGATCATGGAGAGGAGTTTTCTGACAGAGTGACTCTCCCAGTGATTGACAGATATGCACAAGCATCAGGTATATTTTAGTCTGAGGAATGTGCTTGAGGTTCTGAGTTGCAGAGTTTCCAAATAGACCTAGGAATTGGGAAAATATAAGCATTCAGAGAAATTTATGAAATACACTTTTGCTCTTTAGGATAAGTGTGTGAATAATTATTCTGTAAGAATCATTCTTTTTTATTCCACGAATGTGACACAGTGTCCCCAGGAGGCATAAAATTCAGTAAAAGAAGTCACTATAATAGGACTGCTCCATGAATTTTTGGCAAAGACACATTCATTTAAGTGATTGTTGCTTACATTAATCAGATAAAGAGATTGAGATAAGAGAGATTAGAAAGAAATGACTAAATTATCGATCCATCACGTATCTAATTTCCTGATCTGACTAATGATATCAAATAATATTCTAGGAAGTTTGTCTTGTTTGCAAGGAGCCAACATAAAGTTGGCATATTTCCAGCCTTGTTTTCTACCCCTTGTAAAAAGGCATAAGGATGATTTGACTCCAATAGAATCCAAAGTCTGAAGCATAGCTATATTAGGCAAAGAAGATTGTAGAGAAGTGTAAAGTGATGAATTCATATTAGAAAAAGGATGGGCTGGCACTGTGGCACAGCAGGTTAACGCCCTGGCCTGAAGCGCCAGCTTCACTTCCAATCCAGCTCTCTGCTATGGCTTGGGAAAGCAGTAGAAGATAGCCCTAGTCTTTGGGCCCCTGCAACCACATGGCAGACCTGGAAGAAGCTCCTGGCTCCTGGCTTCGGATCAGCACAGCTCTGGTGTTGGAATCAATTGGGGAGTGAACCATTGGATGGAAGACCTCTTTCTCTCTCTCTCTCTCTCTCTCTCTCTCTCTCTCTCTCTGCCTCTGCTCTCTCTGTGTAACTCTGACTTTCAAATAAAATAAACAAATCTTTAAAAAAAAAAGAAAAGAAAAAGGTGTGCAACTGATAAAGGGTTAATATCCAAAATCTATAAAGAACTCAAGAAATTAAAAAACAACAATGCAAACAATTCATTTAAGAAAAGGAGCAAAGGATTGAACAGGCCTTTTTCAAGAAAGGAAATTTCTTAATGGTAGGACCACATTTCCCAGAAGAAATTGAACAAGTAGGGACTTTTTAAATGAGAAGAATTATCTATTACAAATATATTGGTTTTTTTTTCTTTTAAAGATATATTTAATTATTTGAAAGAGTTACAGAGAAAGAAAGTAGGGATTGATTTTACACTCACTGGTTCACTCACCAGGTGGTCACAGTGGCCAGGGCTGAGCCAGGCCACACCAGTAGCTTCACATGGGTAGCAGGAGTTCAGGAACTTGTCCCGTATTCCACTGCTTTTCCCAGGAAGTTAGCAGGGAGCTGGATCAGAATTGGAACAATCGGGACACAAACTGGCGTCTATAGGAAATGCCAGCATAGCAGTTGGCAGTCTTGCCAACTATATCACACTTCTTTATTTAAATATTCTTTATTTGAGGAATGATTGTCAAGAGATTTTTGTATAGAAGAGTTTCTCACCGCTTGAAAATGCCTTCTTTTTTAGTTTCCCCCCATAATCAGAATATTCTTCCTTGAGAATTAAAATCTCTGAGTTGGATCCATTGTGATTTAATTTTTTTAACTTTTATTTAATGAATATAAATTTCCAAAGTACAGCTTATGGCTTACAATGGCTTTTTCCCCCCATAACTTCCCTCCCACCTGCAAACCTCCCCTCTCCGGCTCCCTCTCCCCTTCCATTCATATCAAGATTCATTTTCAATTATCTTTATATACAGAAGATCAATTTAGCATATATTAAGTAAAGCTTATTATCTGTGGTATTGTACATCATCTTTTGCCAACATGATTTTCTGCATCCATGCCAGTAAAGAAAGGGGAAAAAACTTGGTTCACAATGTTATTTTGAGGTTTTGAAGAACTAACACATGAAAAAGATTTTAGTACTATTCCAGCTCAAGAATCCTGACAGCAGAATTCTAGGTTGGCTTACAGAAGGGGCAAAATAGTTAGGAAGCCATTGGAATTCCTGCAGCCAACACCAATAGGTATACACACATCATACTGAATTGTCCATATTGTTTTCAGAAATGCATACTCTCACATAGGATTCATGAATGTGGATAATATGGTAACATGTTTTGTTGTTGTTGTTGTTGGTTTGTTTTTTGTCCTGATAGGACTTATTTTTGGCTGTGGAGAATTATGGAAGGAGACTCGGCGTTTCACTCTCACGGTCTTGCGGAACATGGGGGTGGGGAAGAAAACTATTGAGGACCGAATTCAAGAAGAAGCCTCATGTCTGGTGGAAGCATTAAGAAAAACCAATGGTGTATATTTCTTTATATCATGAAGAATAGTAGTTGTGTAGACTAAGTGCTATTATAATAGCGTAAAGTAAAAATATGGTAAAAAATTACAATAGAAAATTACTTATTACTTATATATAAGTAGTAAGGTGTAAAGGAGTCGGCAATTAAACATTTTCAGGGATCAACTTGGTAGAGGGTTGTGTATCTTCATCTTTTGGTGTGTGCTGTCATACAAATTTATCTTTTTGTGCAGTTGTAGAAGGAAGAAAGAACAGGATAAAGAGCAAATAGAGTTTAGACCAGATATGGAAATTGCACACAAAATTACTCTTAGATCCAAGAGCTATAACTTTGTACTGTGGTCACACCAGTAGGAGTGGTAGGAAAATATGGTCAGTTGTGTGCAACTGAAGATGAAGAGTTGTGGATTTTCATATTGAGCTTGCTGCATTGGCAGCACTAGTATAAAAACGCAAGTAAACTCTCTATTAATATGTGTATAACATTGCAGGAATGCCAAAGCTTTCCACTGAGTAGGTTTGGAGTGTGGGTGTGAATGGAGGGGACACCTGTGTCACAAGTGTCTGAGAGATGTAGATGTTTGTACACACAATGCAGGTTTGTGATGGAGATGAAGGAAGAAATTTATGGGCAGGAGAGCAGGTAGAGCAGTGTTAAGATCAGGATCAGAAAATATATGTGATTTCAGAATATCAGTATTCAAATATATTTAAGATGATTATAAACTGGCCTGCACCGTGGCTCACTAGGCTAATTCTCCGCCTGGGTTCTAGTCCCGGGTGGGGAGCCGGATTCTGTCCCAGATGCTCCTCTTCTAGTCCAGCTCTCTGCTGTGGCCCGGGAAGGCAGTGGAGGATGGCCCAAGTGCTTGGGCCCTGCACCCGCATGGGAGACCAGGAGGAAGCTCCTGGTTCCTGGTTTCGGATCAGCACAGTGCACCGGCTGTAGTGTCCATTTGTGGGGGTGAACCAACGGAAGGAAGACCTTTCTCTCTTTCTCTCTCTCACTGTCTAACTGCCTGCAGAAAAAAAAAGGATAATTATAAACTTTGAGATGGTATGATCTATACACTGAATACTTACTCTATTTCTTAGTTAAATTTACTGTATTTATTTGAAGAACTAACACATGAAAAAGAGTACTATTCCAACTCAAGAATCCTGACAGCAGAATTCTAGGTTGGCTTACAGAAGGGGCAGAATAGTTAGGAAGCCATTGGAATTCCTGCAGCCAACACCAATAGATACATACACATCATACTGAATTGTTCTTACTGAAAAGTTCTTACTCTATTTCTTAGTTAAATTTATACTATTATCCATATAGGTTCTTTCTTTCTTTTTCCTGCCACCGCTATGAAAATGGAATTCTCAGGAATCTCCATCATGTTGTTCCTTAGAATTAATTTTTGGAGATTGAGTTAGGGTTTCAAAATACCTTTCTTGAGATTTTGGTACTTTACCAAAGTAAATGGAGGGAACATGTATATAAACATGGATAAGGATATGAAGCATGCTCTATAACTATTGATACATAAAGCTATTTTTAAGTAATAGTTCATTATTGTAACATATTTACAAAGAGATCTTCATTGAAATGTAACTCACAGGTTTTTTAATTTACTTATTTAACATTTTCATTCCAATAGTATTTTATCAGAGTTGTGCGATCATCACTAAAATCAATTTTAGAACATTTTCATGACTCAAAAAGAAACTCCATAACCGTTAGTGTCCTTCCCAATTTCTCCAGCAACACCCCTACTCCCTTCTCCTCAATGCTCAGCACCAAGCAATCACTTATCTATATTCTGTCCCTATACATTTGCCTATTTTGGCTTGTCCCTTCACCTTCTATATAAGTGCAGTTATGTCTTCTTTGATCATCCACATATATCCTTTCAGCTTTTCCTCCTGACCACCATGCATCTGGTAAGCACCATTGTATTCACCCCTTCAATGAGATTAACTTTTAAGGTTTGCTCATATAAGAGAGACAATGTAGTATTTGTCTTTCTGTACCTTTCACTTAGCTTAATGTTCTCCAGGCTCATTGATGTTGTAAACAACAGTATTTAAGTCCATTTTGTGCTGAATGATATTCCTTTCCATTAATCTATTGATGGACAACAATCTTTCCATTGCATTTTCCTTTCCATTAATCTACTGATGGACAACTAGTTTGATTCCAGATATCAGTTATTATGATTATTGCCGCAATAAGCATGGGAATGTGGCTATTTCTCCAAAAATATTATCTAAATGAAAACAAGGAAGGGATTACTGGATCATATGATGATTTTATTTTTAATTTCTGAGAGCATCCATATTATTGTCCATACGCACAATACTAGTTTACTGTTCAACTGGATGCTGAAGGTGGAGTGATGGGGTCTCCTGCAAATCACACCATTGTATTGCTATCTATATCTCCCATCAGATTCAATAATATTTGTTTTATGTCTCTGAGTCTTGCATTGTTGGATACATACATTCGTATGTATATCTATAAACTGTTTTACAGTTTTGCTTAGACATCTTTATCATTTAATGATAATTTTGTAGACATCTTTATCATTTCATGATGATCTTCTTTATGGCTTTTTAAACTCTATTTTTATTTTTCAAAACCATTTTTTAAACTTCTATATATGAGGCAAAATATTGAATACTATGCTTTCTTTTCTGGCTTATGTTATCTAAAATTGTCATTTTTCAATCCATCCATTTTGCTTCAGAAGACCAGATGCATTCTATTTAAAGACAAATATTTTATTGTGCATATAGACCATATTTTCTCTCTCCGTTCATCTATCAATGGATACCTACATTGATACCATATCTTGTCGGTTGTGAACAATCTTAAAATGAACATGGAAATTTGGATACCTATTTCATATGCTGATTTCATTAACTAGATATATACTGAGAAGTGGAGTAGCTGGGTCATATGGTAGGTACTTTTTTAACTTTTTGAAGAACCTTCATAGGCATCCCCATGATGGTCGTACGATATCTGGTTCACCAGTAGTGGGTAAGTGTTCCCATTCTTCACATCCTTTGCAGCAGTTGCTATTTTTGTCTTTTTGATATTAGTCACCTGACTGAAATGACATGACATCTGGTTGTAGTTTTGATATGCATTCTCTGATAGGTAGAGATAATCAGCACTTTTTTCATGTACTTATATCCTTTTTATAATTCTGTGAAATATCTGATAAGATTCTTTGTCCTTTTGTTAAGGGGACTATTTGTTCCTTGCAGTTTAAGTCTGGTTGTTACTGAGAATTTGGAGTTCTTTATGTGTTCTGCCTATTAATCCTTGTTCAAATGCATAATTTCCAGATATTTTCTCCAATTCTGTTGTTTGTGTCTTCATTGTGTTGAGTGCGTCCTTGGCTTGCCATAGTATTTTAGTTTGATTTGGTCCTATATGTCTATTTATGCTTTTGTTGCCTGTGCTTTGTGGGTGTTACCAGAAAGTTATTGTCTATGCTGAATTCTTGAAGTTGCCAATATGTTTCCTTCCAGTAACTTCATTGTTTCATATGTTATATTTAGAGTTTGGATTCACCGTGTGTATATTTTGTGTAGAGTGATAGGTGGGGTTGCTGTTAGTTTCAACTTCTGAATATGGATTTCTGTTTTCCCAGAACAATTTATTGAAGAGGATATCTTCTGGATTATATGTTTTGGGGAACTTGTAGGTAGAATCAGGTGACTGTGAAAGTTGGACTTGTTTCTAGGATTTTTATCCTCTTCTATTTGTCTATCGGTCTGTGCAATATCATATTGTTTTAGTTATCATAGTGTTGTGATATTTCTTGAAAGTGGGTATTGTAATACTAGCACCTTTGTTGTTTTTCCTCAAGATTGCTTGGGCTATTTGGACACTTTTGTGTCCATTTAAATTTTAGGGTTATTTTTTTCTAGTTCAGCAAAAAATATTATTAGCATTTTGGTCAAATTATGTTGCATCTGCAAATAACTTTGAGTACTATGGGCATTTCAACAATATTAATTCTTCCAACTTGTGAACATGGGGGAGTTTTTTTTATTTTTCTGTGTCTTCTTTGTTTTCTTTCATCAAAGTTTATCATTTTCACTATAAAGGTCATGCACTTCATTTATTACATTTGTACTTAAGTATTTTAAAACTTTTATAGAACTCTGTAATTCTTTGATCAAGGCACATATTGCTATATTCCACCCTCTCTCTCAGCACTGCTTTTGATAAATCCTTAATTTTTTTATATCCATAATTTTGAATATGTTGTTCTTATTTCTATTTGAAACAAAGTATGCTTTAATTTTGTTCTGATTTCTTCAATGACCCATATAAATTCAGAGCAGTTTTGTCAGGTTCTATGTGCTGTTGTGATTCTTCAGGTTTGTATGTTGATATCCAATTTTATTGAATAATCAGAGACAGTTGATGGCATAATTTCAAAGTTTCTGAACCTGTTGAAACTTGTTTTGTGGCCTAATGTGTGTTCTATTCTGCAGACCATTTTCTGTATTCAAAAAAGAATGTGGATTGTGCAACTGTTGGATGACACATTCTGTAAACATCATTAGGTCCACTTTCTATATAGTGTAGCTTAACTCTGATATTTCTTTATTAATTTTGTGTCTCCATAATTTTTCTGGTTGTGAAATGGCATGTTGGAGCTCTCCCACTAACATGGTATCAGAGCATATTGCTCTTTAATTTTAGTAAAGTTTCTTTATTAATTTGTACTTATTTATTTGATATTCCAGCATTAGGTATATATACATTTATAATTGTTATGCTACATCATTAGTATTCTTCTGATAATTATGTAGTATGGTCTTCTTTGTCAATTTGGACATAAGTTGTCTTTTTTTTTTTATTTGACAGGTAGACAGAGAGACAGAGAGGACAGAGAGAAAGTTCTTCCCTCCATTGGTTCACTCCCCAAATGGCCGCTACAGCCAGTTATGTGCCAATCTGAGCCAGCAGCCAGGTGCATCTTCCTGGAGGGTTCAGGGGCCCAAGCACCTGGGACATCCTCCACTGTCCCCCTGGGCCACAGCAGAGAGCTGGACTGGAAAAGGAGCAACAATCAGGACTAGAACCCGGCGCCCATATGGGATGCTGGCGCCACAGGTGGAGGATTAATCAAATGAGCCACAGCACCGGCCCCTATAAATTGTTTTAAGTTTACTTTGTCTGATATATGTATAGGCTTTCCTATTTAATTTTAATTTTTTTTTGTTTATTTATTTGAGAGGCAGTGTTACAGATAGAAAGGGAGAGACAGAGAGAGAGGTCTTTTATCCCTGGTTCACTCCCCAAACGGCCACAATGGCTGGAGATGGGCTGATCCAAAGGCAGGAGACAAGAACTTCTGGATCTCCCACATAGGGGCAGGGACCCAAGTACTTAACTATCTTCCACTGATTTCCCAGGCATGTTAGCAGGGAGCTGGATCAGAAGTGGAGCACTCAGACTCAAACCCGTGCCCACAAGGGATGCTAGGGCTGTAAAGCAGAGGTTTAACCTATTATGCCACAACTTCAGCCCCTTCCTACTACCATTTTGGTTTCTGTTAGCATAGATAAAGTGTGAAAGGATAAAGTACTGTTGTTTGACAGTTTTTACTATGTTTTCCATCTTGGGACGTAGTACTGCATTTCCTGCTTGCATGCAACATTTCTGTTAGAAAACTGGTGTTGAATTAATGGGGATTCCAAAAAAGTGACATGATTCTTTTCTCATAAGATTTTAGTTATCTCACTAGGTTTTATTTCTAAACTTTGACTATCAAGAGTAATTCTAGTTATATGTATTGAGATGCTATAGGCCTCTTGTATTTGGATGTCTCAATTTTCCCTCAAATTGGAAACTTTTCATGTTACTCCTTGAATTGATTTTCAATGTTTCTGCTCCTTTCTTCTTCCTTAGAGATTCCCCAAATACAAGTATTTGTGCATTTAATTGTTGCTCAGTTTTCTAAGTGCATATAATGAGAGAATCCATGCTGAGACCTACATTCAAAATATTAAAGGGACTTTTAAATTATTTTTTCATGTTGTTTATTAGAAAATATGGAAAACAATATAAACAAGCTAACATTTGAGGGAAATTAACAAAGAAAATGGAATGGATTAGACTGTTTTCATTAGGAAACTTTAATTTTGTTCTATGAAGGTGGAGTTTATGTTTATAACATAGTCAAGCAATCAGCATTTCACAGTTACTTTATACAGTCCGTTTAAGAACTGCATAAAAAACGCGTTCTCACTTCTACTCTGTTTCCCTTAGCGTCTCCCTGCGATCCTTCTTCACTTCTGTTCTGTGTTCCCTGCAACGTGATCTGCTCCATCATCTTCCAGAATCATTTTGACTATGATGATCAGACATTTCAAAAGATGGTGAAGCATTTTCTTGACAGCATCAGACTTTTTAATACTCCCTGGATACAGGTAAGCTCAAGGTTCATTTTAATTGAAAAACAGTTTACTAGCAAATCTTTTGTTCATTATTCTGTCCCATGTAGGTTTTCCAATATAATATCTTTAAATTACTTCTTCTAAAGACTGAGTTATCAAGCTAATATAATGTGTGGAAATGAGATATAGAAATGAAGCAATTTGAATAGAACAAAACTACATTATTAATTTGTGTCATTTATATTAAGATCTTTGTTATAAAAAGGTATTATATTTTCTTATTAATTTAAAAGGCAAGGAGACAGAAATAGAGATGGAGAAAGTGCAACAGAGACAGGCAGAGATCTTCCATTCACCAATTCAGTGCAGGAAGCAAGCCTTATTCTTTATCTTTTTACACTTTGCTAGTGAGTTAACGAAGGATTCTTTCCTCTTTCAGCTCTACAATACTTTTCCAATTTTACATTATCTCCCAGGAAGTCATCATGAGTTATTTAAAGTCTTTAATGACCAAATGAAGTTTTTTTTTGGAGAAAATACAAGAACGTTAAGAATCTCTGGACCACAATAACCCTCGAGACTTCATTGACTATTTACTGATTAAAATGGAAAAGGTACAATGTGACCATTATTTGCTACCTCACTGATGTGTATGACATGACACATAGATTAGCTTTGCTTTCTGGTGAAACTGAAGTAGTCAAATAAATGCTATTTCATTAAGGTAGATACATTGTTTGTGCAAGGCATGTTGAATGTCTTGAGGTATTTTTAAATTCTCTTTGAAAAAGACTAAGGAAGTGTTACAGTGACCATGTTAAACCTGTTTCTTTATTTGGGGACTACTTGACACACATGAACACACCCAGATGCATATATATGTATATATATGTTAATATACATAATTTACAGACTGATAATTGTCATTGCATATAAAATATATTCCACTATATGTACAGATAACAAAGGAGGAAAGGTAGAATGTACGGGGGTAATCTGGTAAGCCTTCTCTCTGTAAACACTTTAGGAAATCTTCAGACATGTAGTTGTTGAAGAATCTCTGGTTTAGTCACAAGGAAGATAAATTTGGTTCAGGGAATGATTAGCACAGTGAGGAAATATGTAGAATTTTCAGAGGCCTTAGTTGAAGAAATGTGGTGTGGGTAATGATGGATGCTGTGAGAAGGTAATTGGGTCTAAAGGCCAAAAGAGAAATGCACACATGATAGAATAGATAAGAGCAGGTCAGGTCCACAGTAGGCAGCAATGAGTGACTTAATCAAACATGTGTTTGGAAGAAGTGAAGGGGTGAATGATTTCCTCTCATGAATGAGAAAATGAGTTTCAGAAAGGAATTGGAGTTTTATAAATCTGATTATATTGTAGCAGTTTGAATGATTCTAACAATCATCTATATCATTCTGTAATGTTCTAGCTTACTTTGCAGAATTCTTATGTGATGTTGAATTATTTTATGTTACCTTGATTCATCACACATTTTTAACACATCTTTTCCAGGAAAAACACAACAAACAGTCTCAATTTACCATGCACCACTTGTTCGTCACCATATGGGATGTGTTTGATGCAGGAACACGGACAACAAGCTCCACAATGAAATTTGGACTCTTGTTCCTTATGAAGCATCCTGAGATTGCAGGTTTGTAGGATCATGGGGAAGGGCAGATGAGATTCTGGGTAACAAATGGAAGACAGCACTCATAACCATTCTTCCATTTATCTGTCAAGTCCAGGGGCAGAATTTTTACCATTGCTAGTACATCTTTGTATGATTAAATGAATAAAATTCAAATTGGACAATAAAATAAAAGGAGAATGAATTCTTAGAAATGTATCTATGATCTTCATAAAACTTTTTATATTAATAAAATAAATAAAGACTGAAAGAAATAAGTGTACATATAAACTACATTGTAAGAGGTCTGTGGGTGGATATGACATTTTCTGCAAAATATTCTATCTTCTGTGTATTGCAAAATTCATTCCCAAGTCATATTTCTCACTCACTTCCATTTTCATGCTCCATGCTCACATATATTTAGGCTTCCTTTTTTTCTATATTAATGTCCTACTGTGCCAATCAACTGAGTTCTTTTATTTTGCCAGTGAATCCTGAGCACTTTATATCATGACTCTCTTATGGATGGAACCTCAAACCCTCTAATGAGAAGTTGAAATTAAACTCTTGTCAGAATTTATTAATTCTTCCTTTTTTCATACTGCCAAACCTTGGATTTTTCATATTGTCCAATACAAAGGCACCTTCTCAGATAGCAGAAAAATAATCTTTAACAAAAGTAGCCAATGGCATTGATATTCTGGACCATGGGTTATAGACTAAAAATAGTGGCTTCAGATTCTGACTCAATCAGGTGTAGCTAAGACACATTAGATTCATGACTACTTGCCTTCTCTGTTTAGGCAGATATTACAGGGACGATCACATTCTTTCCCAATGTGTTAGGAATCACAAAATTTACCTATCGTGCAGAACTATCTTGAGGACTTAAAATTTAGGGTATGAATAATGCAACATTTACATTGTATATACATTTTTGTAAAGGTTTATTTATTTTATTTGAAAGGTAAAGTTACAGACAGAGAGACAGAAGGAGAACCAGGGGAAGGAGAGAGATTCCATCTACTGGTTATCTCCCCAAAAAGGCCTCAATAGCCAGGGCTGTGCCAGGCAAGAACCAAGTGCCTAAACTCTATCTGGGTCCCCAATTATGTGGCAAGAGTCCAAGTACCTGGACCATCTTTTACTGTTATCTCAGGTGCATTAGCAGGGAACTGGATGAGAAGTGCAGTTGCAGGGAAATAAACCGAGCCCGTATGGATGCCTGCACCACAGGCGACAGCGTTACCCACTATGCCACAACACCCATCCCAAGCATTACGTTTTAAGTGAAAGCTCTCTTCTTCCTGTTTCTTTCACTGAATAAACATTTTATTGGACTAGATGTTGATTCTCATTGTGTTGGAAACTTGTACATTTAAAATAAAAACTGGCATACACAAAGTGATTAAAGTAAATCATTCTTAATGAGTCATCAAGATCCCGCATTCTTGATTGTTGATAAATTATTCCAGACACAGCATTTGAGTTCAAAAGTAAATTTCATAAAAAATGTTGTTGTATATGTGCATATCAAACTCTTTCATGAACTTCTAATCTCCTCAGGAAACTAAAAGCCTGTCATTTTGACCCTTATGGAGATGGTTATTTGTAATTTCCTCATGTATATAACTCATGCCAAATTGTGACAGTGATTAAAGTATTAAAAGAAACTGACTGTACATATGATTCTGGCTGTCAGCTAAAGTCCGGGAAGAGATCGAGCGTGTGATTGGCAGACACCGGAGCCCCTGCATGCAGGACAGGAGCCGCATGCCCTACACGGATGCTGTGATGCATGAGATCCAGAGATTCATTGACCTGGTCCCCAATAGCGTGCCCCATGCAGTGACTCGGGACATCCAGTTCCGAGGATACCTCATTCCAAAGGTGAGACACATGTCGTCTGCTCTCCACCCTAGGAATCTTAGGCCATTCTACATGATACAATTGTAGATTATTAAGCATTCTGAAAGTAAGCAACTACCATCACTCAGGCATCTTACCCTGTTACCATATGCTTATTGTCTTTAAATCTGAAGGCATATTTCCTAAATAAACAGTGCTTAGAATTCCAGAGGGTTTTCCATACATACATGTTCCACTCCGTATCCAATGGCTAGTATGTTTTCCACTTTTCCTTGTTTTCCAGGGCATGGTTTATTTCTCTTACCCATTAATCAGTATCCTATATATATATATAGTCCCACTTCCCTCCACACACAGTTACCCTTAATTATGAAACATCCAATTCAATAGTCTCCTGCTTCCCTGTGCTTGCCTGTGGGCTACTCATCACTATAGGAAAAGATCGCACAAACCCAGGAAGTTTGTATTATTATCCACAACCTCAAATGTATTTCAGGTTGTAGCCAATAGCCACTCTATACAACCTAAAACAACTTGCTTCACCATGCTCCAACGTGATCTTTTCAACCCTAAACTCACCTTGATCTCCCAACTCCCCAACATCTTTTCCTTAGTAATGTGGCTTTCCTCCAGACAGAAAAAATCAGAACCACTGCATGAGAACACCTGTGATGTCCTTCAGTGGGATCTCCACACTTCACTGGAACCATAGCCTTTGAATTTTCTTTCATGTGTCTTTTGAAGAATGATTCTCCTTTGATCACTTCATATACTTTTCCTCCTGCAAAGTGATACTAACCCACAGCCATGGTACTAAGCAAATGACCTTGTACATTTTAGGTTTTTGTTTTTTTTAAGATTTATATATTTACTTGAAATTCAGAGTTACCCAGAGAGAGAAGGAGAGGCAGAGAGAGAGAGAGGTCTTTCACTCCCCAATTGGCTGTACAACCGGAGCTGCGCTGATCCAAAGCCAGGAGTTTCTTCTGGGTCTCCCACATGGGTGCAGGGGTCCAAGGACTTGGGCCATCTTCTTCTGCTTTCCCAGGCCATAGCAGAAAGCTGGATCGGAAATGGAGCAGCTGGGACTTAAACCGGCAGCCATAGGGGATGCCAGCACTGTAGGCAGCAGCTTTACCCTCAACGCCACAGCGCTGGCCCAAACTTCACAATTTTTGACCATGCCTCTTAAAATACTCCTCCTTTCCTGGGCCCTTCCAAACCAAATCTGAGCGTCAAATTTTGATCTCTATCATTTTACCTACAGAAGAAGAGCAAGTGGTTTCACATAACTGTCTTGCACTATGAGAAGAATGAATTATATTGTGATGTAATCATTGATTGTCATACCTATCATATTACTTAAGGTAACTATCTGTATTGAAGTATCTATTAAGTATTTAAATGTGTGGGAAGCTTGATAGAAATATTATTCTGATTCTGAAAATGTGCCACCATGTCAGTATTTTATTATGGCATTCAGGTTGGGGAAAAATCAATAGAAATAAAAATGTTGTCAACTTTCCAGAAGAATATGTGACAATTACGTTGAAAGCACACAGTAGACTGAGGATATGGAAGGTCCTTGCCAATTGGATTTCCTATTGTTTGACTTTATAATGGATTGAAATCTATCTGCTTTAGTACAAGCTGTATAGTGAATTGACCCTTTCCTACATCTGCAATATGTAGCCAATTACTATCTTTTGATGCTGGGGTCGGCACAAGCTAGCGCTATCGTGCCACGCAATCCTGAGGGCAAACGTCCCACACTCTATGGTGCACCGCACTGTGAGATTATATTCACGAGATTCAGTATATTAAAGGCTTCTATGAGGAAATAACATTTTCCACTTATCAGAGTTCACTGAGGCACAGGCTAGCAATAAGTTAAGGAGCATCTGTGCTTATTAGTTTCCCAGGATAGTAGGGATGTGCAGGTATGTCAGGAATATGGCCAACCATATTCTGAGTCATGAAGAGGGCCTCATCCTTACTTGTAAAGGTAATGGCCTGATGTTCAGCGACATCAGTGCTGTTACTGCTGTTTATTTGTCAAGAACAATGGTGCCAGTGGATCTTTGTGGCTACTCTGCAAATGTGTGTTGGTATCACATTACAGATGGGTGAATGTGGATTTGAAGACAATGAACAGTGTCCTGAACAGGGTACTATGTGATCTAAGACCTGGTAGTTTGGACACTAACATATTCTGTGTCATGGAACAAAGAAACTCTGCTTCTTGTGTTTTGTTCTCCTCTTATGTGAAACCAATGGATTACGTGAAATATTATTCACGTTATTTCATGTTCTCTATTTATGACGTTATTTCCATTCCTAACAGGGCACACACATATTACCATCTCTGACTTCTGTCCTCCATGATGATGAAGAGTTTCCCAACCCAGAGAAGTTTGACCCTGGACACTTCCTGGACGCAAGTGGCAACTTTAAGAAGAGTGACTACTTCATGCCATTCTCAATAGGCAAGCAAGTTTCCTTTACATCTGCAGCACAGGGATTAAGTGAGAGGAGGATGGGCTCTCCGTGTGGACTCCTCTGAACTGGAGGGATTGCCTTTTGTTTGAGAGTAGTGGCATCACTCCCTAGGTCCAAACTGTTTCCTCTTGGAATGCAGGCTTCACTCACAGCTTCTGCTTCTTGAAGGACAGCTGCTAGAATTCCAAGTCCACCAACCCTCTCCTCACCAGCTCTGAGCAGCCAATTCACTCAATAAATTTCACTGAGCGTCTCACATGTAGCAGTCCCATGCCACGTTCAAGCATAGAATGTGAATAGGAAGCAGCTGATCAATGTAAGAGAGAGAAAGGCAAATGCACAGATTATGAGACTCAAATGTGAGGAATGCTTTGCTGGATGCTGCTGTGGGGCCTCAGAGACTCTAGCTCCAGGCTGTGGCTAATTTTGCAGTCAGGAGCATAGATGTTTGAGGATAAGAGAGATTTAGACTTTTGAGCCTCTTCTTTGAATTTGTAATAGATCTGGGAAGAAACAGATGGCACAATAAAACTAATCTATGTTTCCATAAATCCAGGCAGAACAGAAGTAAGAAAATGTGGAAAAGCACTAAGAATTAACTCCATGAGGAAGATGATCTCATCCTAGCTCTGTAGGGACATGAGAAGGAGAGTTGTCTTGGGACCGCGATAGCTTTAGCCACAAGGAGTGTATGCCTCACCTGGAGGTGCATCTTTGGGTAGAAGAATATAGTCCCTGCACAACTGCCCCCTGGCAGAACGGGATTGAGAGGGCAAATACTCTGACATTTTTAGGATTTGAGCTTCTGAATTTATCCATAGTCCAGAAGGGAAGTTACATCCATGCTAATACAATCCAAAAAAGTGTGTCTACTGTGAACAGAAGGGCCACATGACAGATACAGGACACTCTGGAGAGAGTTAGAATGGAGAATTTTCAGTATAACCCAAAAGAGAAACAGTAGGCATAGTGGAGGGTGAAGAACGTTTCCTAAATAAGTACTGCACCAGGGACAGAAATAAGACATTTACTCTTGACTGGGATAATCCAAATTGCTTACCCTTTGTATTGTGGTTCCAAGATTGTACAATGTTCACAAATGGTCTCACACAAGCCATCACTACTCCATGACTTATCTGACTTCCTATAACTGTAGCCAGACCTGTTTCTGTCCTGGTATTATGGCTGTCACTACAGGATCTGAAGCTTTACTTTAGAACTTGTATTCATGTGTTGGAGCCAGATTAGTTACTTTAATAATGTGCAAAGTGTACCACAGTATAAATGTTAATGAATTTGTTAAAAATTGATAATATAGTGAACTGTATATCATACAATTGTGCATCATAGAGGTTATAATGGACTCAAGGATCTCTGAGCTAAATCCAGATGAATTTGGAGAATTTCAACAGGCAGAGCACAGGGGAAGCACTTTCCTGTCACAGAAAGGAATGGAGTCTGAGGCAAACATAACATAACTAGACATTTTGGGGAGTGGTGAGTAGTTAGTCAATGCTAGGTAGTAAGAACAACATGGATGGAAGTGAAGGACATGAGCCTTTCTATAACACGTGGGGGAATTTGGGGCATTCTTATATTCTCTATTCAAAAAATTGAAATGAACATAGCAAATAAAAACCAATAATATATCTATCATATCAATGAAGGATAAATAAATATAAAATGTATGTGTTTTTCTAAACTGTAAAGGATAGCCAGAGAAAAATGCAATAGTTTTTTGAAGATAAAAAACAAAACTGTAGGACCATTTGTAATAATTATTTTTATGCCTGATACACATGGCAATAGTATGCTTTTCAAAACAGTTTGTTCAGGTTACAAGGCTGGGATTATGCTTTGGAATACACTGAAGGAAAATAAATCTGTTGCTGAATTCTGTGTCAAAAGTAAATGGAAAGCACAGTGTATCCTGCCAATTTGGATACATACATTGTATTTGTGCAAGCCTATTCATGATTGTATGTGTGTCTGTGTGCAAAACAACACTGACAGGCCTCAGCACAGCAGTGCTAATTTGGATGCACAGAAAATAACCTTTTTCCAGAACACACATACATACATTAATATGTGCTGGGGAAATGAAGGAAAGTAGGTTTGAGTGTAAATTGAAAGTCATCAGGTAATCTGCTGATTATTAAAGTTTTTATTCACTCTGTAGTTATTTATGCCACTAAATGAATAATTAATATGTGTGTCATTTTTAGGAAAAAGAGCTTGTGTTGGAGAGGGCCTGGCCTGCATGGAGCTGTTCTTACTCCTGACCACCATTTTACAGCATTTTACCTTGAAGCCTCTGATTGACCTGAAGGATATTGATCCCACCCCAGTGGATAATGGGTTTGTCTCTGTCCCACCCTCCTATGAACTGTGTTTTGTTCCCATCTGAAGAAAGCACTGGAATCCCTCTAAGCAACACAGATGGATTCAGGCATGTGTGTCACCTGTTGCCCACCCAGTCCTTACTAACAAGAATCCAATCTCTGAGCTCTGTGTCTTCCGTGTTTTCTGTCCTTCAGACTTCATTTTTAATTTCTCTAATGGAGAAAGCGCATTGTTTCATCACCAATAAAATTATTTCTGTAAAACAACCCAGAATTCATAAGTTGCATTTCATCGATGGTATGTACCTAATGGAAACACATTATAAATGTCATACTTCATTTTATTAAAATTAAGAATGAGGAAGTTTTTAGCACAATGGTTAAGTTGCCTCTTAGACACCCACATCCCGTATCAGTGTACCTGGGTGTGATCCATGCTGTGTTCCTGATTCCAGATTCTGGGTGATTTGTGCCCTGTGAGCGAGCAGGTAAAAGTCCAGTGGTTTCATCCCTGACACCCACACAGGAGAAGTCAAATGAGCTCCCAGCTCCTGATTTAGCCTTCTCTGAGCCCTAGTTGTTTCAGGCACATGGGGAGTGAAACAGTAAATGGGAAAGCTCGGTCTGTCTCTCTTTCTAGTCCTGTCAAAATAAATTATCATTTACAACAATTGAATTAAAATGTAAATATAAATAATTATCCTATGAATTTTGAGAAATATTAATGTAAAAATGATGCAATCATTTCTCACCTCATCTAACTCTCTGGCATCCTGTTCTACTGACACTTTGGCTTGTATATTCATAATATTTTTACTCTGTAAAATCTAAGTTCATGAGCTGCTGTTTAACCTTTAGTTAGTAGTTGAGATGCCCCGTTATCTCATGTCAGTCCCTAGATTTCATTCCCTTCTCTGGCACCTGACTCAAGCTTCTCCTAATGCAGAATCTTGGAAGATTGGTGAAGACTCAAGTAATTGGGCCCTTGCCCCCTTTCTAGTTCGGATGGACTATATTCCTAGCTTTTGGCAGTGCTCTTCATTCAGTCTCAGCCATCGTAGTCATCTGAAAATGAAACCTGTGAATGGGATCTGATTTCTCTCTCACTCTCTGTCACTCTCTCTCTCCACTCCTCATCTACAATATATTTTAAAAATATATTCATATTTGTATAATTTATCATCTATCAATGTTATATTTATCATTTGTCTAGCTTCACCCTTCTCCTAGTCAACAATGGTCTCACATACAAGTAGTATGAATCCATTTACTGTAGCACAGTGGGTTAACACCCTAGCCTGAAGCGCCAACATCCATTATGGGTGCCAGTTTGAAACCCAGCTTCTCCACTTCCAATCAAGCTCTCTACTATGGCCTGGGAAAGCAGTAGAAGATGGCCCAATACCTTGGGCTCCTGCACCCGTGTGGGAGTCCCAGAGGAGGCTCCTGGCTCCTGGCTGCAGATTGTTGCAGCTCCAGCCATTGTGGCCAGTTGGGGAGTGAACCATCAGATGGAAGACCTCTCTCTCTCTCTCTCTCTCTCTATCTCTATCTCTCTCTTTCTCTGCCTCTCCTCTCTCTGTGTGTAACTCTATCAAATAAATGAATAAATCTATATGCATCCAGATACAAAAGATAATAGATAAGTTCCAGTGTTGAAACTTCAAATTGCTCAGTGTTATTAATATAATTGCAATGATATTGGAACCCATATCCACCACAAGCTTTACAATGAATGACTGGTGACAGTATTTGTTGGAAAGGAAGAAAATTAAATGACATTCTTGTAGTAAAAGTGTAAATTGGCATATGCACTTATACACTTTTTGTCAGTATTTATAAAATTCAACATATGTGGCCGGCGCCGTGGCTCAATAGGCTAATCCTCCGCCTTGCGGCGCCAGCACACCAGGTTCTAGTCCCGGTCGGGGCGCCGGATTCTATCCCGGTTGCCCCTCTTCCAGGCCAGCTCTCTGCTATGGCCCGGGAAGGCAGTGGAGGATGGCCCAAGTGCTTGGGTCCTGCACCTGCATGGGAGACCAGGAGAAGCACCTGGCTCCTGGCTTTGGATCAGCACGATGTGCCGGCCACAGCAGCCATTGGAGGGTGAACCAACGGCAAAAAGGAAGACCTTTCTCTCTATCTCTCTCCCTCACTATCCACTCTGCCTGTCAAAAAAAAAAATTAAAATTTAACATATCACATGCAAAAATTGAAGTGTTAGGTATTTATTGAAGGAATGGGTAGTAGGATAGTACAAGTTATGTACAGTGACTTGAATAAAAACACTATTATTAAAAGCCTCCTCTGGAAAACACCCAAATATCCATAAAACTACAATGAAGATAAAATATTGTGGAATAGTTAAAAGGCCTTACACAGAAATCATATTAACTGCTACTATTTGTAGCAATCCAAATGCATCTCATAATATTTTGGTTAAAATTAGGTTTAGGGGCTGGCACTCTGATGTAGTGGGTAAAGTCATTGCCTGTGACGATGGCATCCCATATGGGCACTGGTTCAAGTCCTGGCTGCTGGACTTCTGATCCATCTCCCTACTGAGGTTTCTGGGAAAGCTGCAGAGGATGGTCCAAGAGTATCGCCTCTGCACAAACATGGGAGACCCAGAAGGAGCTCCTGACTCCAACATTCAGACAGACCCACCTCCCATTATCACAGCCATTTGGGAAGTGAACCGGTGGATGGATGATTCTATTCTATCTCTCTCTCTAATTCTCTATGCGTTTCTCTCTCTCTTTCCCCTAACTCTGTCTTAAATAATCACTTCTTTAAAAATCTAGGTTTAAGTTTATATAGATGTATGATTTAATTTGCATGAAGTTCAGAAACAGGGCATGATACTGGTACATTGTGGAGGGGTAGAGTATATGAGTCAGAAAAGGCATAATGGGCACAAGGGTCCTACAACAGTATTTTCTTGACCTGTATTGCTGACACAAATATTCTTACATTGAGGACATGTGAAAAATTCATTAAGCCTTTTTCTATGTATATGGTCATCTTTTGAAAATAGTTACTAAATAGTTACTAAAGTAAAGAACAGGTAGTTCTAGCCATGCGCTGTTCGTGACTTGTGCCTGTGGAGGGCTACACACTGATGCCCTCCTTTGAATTTATTAATTAATTTATTTATTTATTATAATTTATTTTTGACAGGCAGAGTGGATAGAGAGAGAGAGACAGAGAGAAAGCTCTTCTTTTGCCATTGGTTCACCCTCCAATGGCTGCTGCAGCCGGCACACCGCGCTGATCTGAAGCCAGGAGCCAGGTACTTATCCTGGTCTCCCATGGGGTGCAGGGCCCAAGCACTTGGGCCATCCTCCACTGCCTTCCTGGGCCACAGCAGAGGGCTGGACTGGAAGAGGAGCAACCAGGACAGAATCCAGCACCCCAACCGGGACTAGAACCTGGTGTGCCGGCGCCACTAGGCGGAGCATTAGCCTGTTGAGCCACGGCGCTGGCCTATTTATTTATTTTTAATTGACAGATCGAGTTAGACAGTGAAAGAGAGAGAGAGAAAGGTTTTCCTTCCCTTTGGTTCAACCACCAAATGGCTGCTACAGCCGGATCTACGCAGATCCAAAGCCAGGAGCCACATACTTCCTCATGGTCTCTCATGCGGGCACAGGAACCCAAGCCCTTGGGCCATCCTCCACTGCCTTTCCAGGCCACAGCAGAGAGCTGGGCTGGAAGAGGAGCAACCAGATTAGAACCTGTGCCAATATGGGATGCCGGCATCACAGGCAGAGGATTAACCAAGTGAGCCAAGGTGCCGGCCCCTGTCTTGTGTATTTGAAAAGTGGGCAGTGGTGGGAAATCCCTGTTATATGACATTTATAGAACTGTGAAATAGAATCTGGATTCCTACGCAAGTTCTGATCCAGAACATGACAGATACGCAGTAACACTTCTTTTTTTCCTCCACATAGTCCTGAGAGATATGGCCAGAGCAATTAGGAAAGAAAAAGAAAACAGACAGAATCCAATAAGAAATGAAATTGTTACTATTCCCAGATGACAAAATTTTATACAAAATAAAACAAAAACAAATAAATGGACACTCTACTAAAAAGCTTGAGAACTAATCAACAAATTTTGCAAAGTTTCAGGATACAAAGTGGTGTACAAAAATCAGTAGCATTTTCTTACAGGAATAGCAACTTACCTGCAAAGGAAATCAAGAAACCAATTCTATTTCTAATAGCTACAAGATTTACCTAGGAATTATTTCACAAAAAAATTGAAGGATCGCTAAAATGATAATAACACACAGATAAGAGATAGAAAATAAACACAAAGAAATAGATGAAATAGCCCTTGTTAACAGAATATTCAAATCAATAAACTGTGCATTCTAACCAAAGTGTTTTACAGGTGAAAAACAAACAAGCATTTGTGAAAAAATGTATTTGTGGAATTACAAGAAGCTCACTATACCCAGGCAGTCTTAGCACAAAGAAGAAGCAGTAGACCTTACACTGCTTTAAAACGTATTACAGGGTGCCAGGGTTTGACAGAGCAATTAAGCTGTTGCTTAGGATGCCAGCATCCTCCTCTAGCAGCTACCTCAGCTGAGGCCTGGCTCCCTCCACTCTCCATTTTAGCTTCCTGCGGATGCACCTGCTGGGAGGCAGCTGTTGAGGCCTCAGGTGTTGGGGTCATCATGCCGCCCATGTGCAGACTCAGATTGGGTGCTAAACTAACTTTAGTCGCGTCATCTCTGGCTATTGCTAGCATTTGACGGGTGAACCAGTGGGTTGGAAATTTCTCTCTATGTCTCTTTCCATCTTTCAGCCTCTCCAGTAAATGAGTAAATAAAAAAATCACACTGCTACACTAACTAAAACAGCCTGGTTATATTATAAAAACAAATACATAGACCAACAGAACACAATTGAGAGCCTAAAAATAAACCTACATATCTCTGGCTATTGCTAGAATTTGCGGTGTGAATCAGAGGATAGGATATCTCTCTGTCTCTGTGTATCTCTATCCATCTTTCTGGCCTCCAATAAATTAATAATAAAAAGTAAAAAATATTATATTGCTACACTACCTAAAACAGCATGGTAATATTATAAAAATAAATACACAGACCAACAGAGTAAAAAATAAAACTACATAGTTTTGGCAACTTATCTGTATAACAAGGTCCTAAGTACATGTGTTAGGTAATGGAAAGTCTTTTCAGTGTTTGGGGAAAATTGAATATCCACATATAGAGGAAGGACACCAGACCCCATCTCTCACCATGTGCAAAACCCAACTCAAAATGGAATAAAGACCTAAATATGAGACATGGATCTTTGAAACTACTACTAGAATGCATAGGAGGATGCTTCAGAAAATTGGCATGGGCAAGGAATTTATGGCTCAGACCCTGAAAGCAGGGAAAATAAAATCAAACATAAACGAATGGGATTTCCTTAAACTGAAGAGCTTCCACCCTACAATAGAAACAATCAACAGAGTAAATAGACAACATAAAGTCTAGAAGAAAATATTTTCAAGTTACACATTTGACAACTCAATATAAAAAACAAATAATCCAATTTTTAAATGGCTAGAATGTCTAAGCAGACTTGCTGAAAATAGGACATACATGTGGACAACAGCTACATGCAAAATGCTCCTTATTTCTAATCCTCAGAGATTTTCAACTCAATAAGACCATGAGATATCACTTCACACCCATTAGATTGGCTATTATCAAAAAGAAAAGAGATTATTACTGTTGAGTATGCAGAGGAAAAGGAAGCTACACACTGTTGACACGATGTTCACCCATTGTGAAAAAGAGTATGAAGGGTCACCCACAAACTAAAAATAGAACTACCATATGATCTAACGATGCCCCTATATTGGGTATATACCCAAAGGGAATGATATTCATTTGCGGTAAAGACATCTCTACTGCCACACATTTGTTATAGCACTATTCACCATAGCCAATAAATGAAAACAACCAAACTATTATGCCAAGTGATGAAAGGATAAAGGAAATGTGGTACAAGTACATAATGGAATACTACTCAGCCATAAAAGAAATACTACTCAGCCATAAAAGAATAAAATTTTGAAATTTGCAACAACATAGATGTAACTGGAGATCATTGTGCTAAATGAAATAAGCAAGCTACAGAAAGACAAGTACAGCATGGTCTCTCTTACAAATGGATATCAAATTGTTTTTCTCCCTGCATCTGCTCTTAGGAGTTAAGAGTACAGTGATGTTTCCCAAGACTTGGGAGAGTATGGACCATAAAGGATGGAAATGTGTTGGTGAATGCACACAACTCATGGGTAGAAACAAATAAGAATACTTGGTGTTCTATTCCTTATTTAAGTAACCTTAGATAATTAATATTATTATTATTATGTATTGTATCTTTCTTTATAAAACATTCTTGGAGGAAAGATTTTTGAGGCTTTCACCAGAAAGACATGCCAAATTTTGGAGGAAAAAGATATTTTATCCTATTGGATTTGTTACAATGAATACTTGTAAATAACCATCAAATGCTGAGCTCTATTAATACAAATCATTTTTAGTCAATTTTTAGAAATGAAAGAAAATTTCCTACTGAAACAATAATGACACTTTACTGAGGCATCCATCCTAGATCTTACTAATAAAGTAAATCTTTAAACATTGCTGAGATCCCTTCAGGCCTAATTATTTATGATTTTAACATCCAATGAGATGGCCTGGATGCCTCACGAGAGGAAGAAAAGGAAAAGAAAATTCTATTAAGGTTGAAAGAAGAATCTAATGAGGGCTTATTGAGTTCATTTTTTTCCCAATGTAAGGGAATCTGGTCCTATTAGAATTTGGAGCTATATGAGTGAGGAAGCAAATTACTGTTTCTCTTTGACCTGATAGAGAGTTCCTGAGACCTGGTATCATGCAGGTTATAAAGGTTGGAAAAAACTTTTATGACCTCCACTTTAATCTACTGGTGCTGTAATTATTAATTTAGTGGTTGTTTTGAATATCACTGATCAGGGTGAGTCAAGGAATATTGCATCATAGTACTCAATCAACCTTATTGAACTGAAAATTTTGTTTGGAAAGAAACTTTGTGAGTCTCAGGGCATGTGACCTCTCAGCACAGCTCTATCACTTGCTGCTGCCCTGCCTTTGGCCTAAGCAAATGCAAAGTTACAGTTTTAGGTATTTTTTGAATGAATGTCTAGTAGGATAACACAAGGTATGTACATTGATGTTAAGAAAAACACTATTCATAATAACCCCACTTGGCACTCACCCAGATTTCCATAAAAACACAATGAAGAAAATTAAATTGGGGAATAGGTATAAGACACTATACAGAAATTATATGCTATTTATTGTTATTTCTAATATGAATGTGTGTCATAATATTTTGTTTAAAAGGATACATGTAGGAATATATAAATATATTATTTTACTTACATGAAGTTTAGAATCACAGAAAACTACATGATACTAGATATATTAAGGGAGCGGGAGATATGAGTAGGTAACGGCATACGGGGACACATCTAGATAATATATTATGGTCTGTATTGTTTACACAATACAGTGGTTACACATTGAGGATAAATGAAAAACTCATTGAAGGCATCTGAGACATTCCCTATGTGAATTATTATTAAATGAAATTGGTTATTAAAATAAAGAACAGACAGCTGCGGCCAAGCACAGTTATTGACTTTGTACCTTCACGCTGGAGCCGTCCTCTATGTCCAATTGTGTAGTGGTGGCACGTCCCATGTATATGACAGGTATTGAACTGGGAGCTGACAATTTGTATTATGAAATAAGATCTTACCTGGAAAAGATACAGATACTCACCTTCAGTCCTTTTACCCCATGTTGTTCTGACAGTGCTAGCCTGAATTATTAGGAAAGAGAATGAAACAAAAGGCATCTGAATTGGAAAGGAGGATATCAAACCATTACTGTTCACAGATTACATTATCTTATTTAAAGAAAACCCCAAGGACTCCATCCAAAAACATTTAGAACTAAAAACCATACTTTGAAATTTTATAGGATACAAAATCGGTGCACTGAAATCAGTAGTATGGCTTTTATAAATAGCAACTTAAAAAGAAAGCAATTCTATTTCAATAGTTACAAACATATCTAGGAATAACATTTTTTTTTTTGACAGGCAGAGTGGACAGTGAGAGAGAGAGACAGAGAGAAAGGTCTTCCTTTGTCGTTGGTTCACCCTCCAATGGCTGCCACGGCCAGCACACTGTAGCGGGCACACCGTGCTGATCTGAAGCAAGGAGCCAGGTGCTTCTCCTGGTCTCCCATGCGGGTGCAGGGCCCAAGGACTTGGGCCATCCTCCACTGCACTCCTGGGCCATAGCAGAGAGCTGGCCTGGAAGAGGGGCAACCGGACAGAATCCGGCGCCCTGACCGGAACTAGAACCCGGTGTGCCGGCGCCGCAAGGCGGAGGATTAGCCTATTGAGCCGTGGCGGCGGCCATAGGAATAACTTTCACCAAAGAGGTCGAGTCTCTAAAATGAAAACTATAAACCACTGAAGAAAGAAATTGAAGAGAACAAAAGAAAGGGAGAAGTATCCCATGCTCATGAAGATTCAGTATCACTAAAATGTGCATACTATCCAAGTTGATTAACAGATCCAGTGAGTGCTCACAAAGATTTCCATCCGGGACAGGTTTCACAAGAAGGTGAGTAGTGGATCATTTACTATAATGTTTAGAGCACCGTGAAATCTTTAAAGGCAGTTTAAGACACTTGTATTTTTATGTTCAATGTTTGTGTTCAATTATATTTTTCTCTTTCCTTGAGACTCCTACTAGAAATTTGCTAGAACTAAGGTTCATAATATTTACTTTGTTGTAGTGCTTATCATTATTATTTTGTTTTCTGGTCTAGGGAAAATCTTTATCCTCCTGCAAAATAAACTAAAATGTAGTTAAATTCATTCTATTACTCATATATGTTTAAAATATCATTACCAATATATATTTATGACATAAGCTACATGTTTGTTTTGGTTTTATATTTTCTGAAACATCTTTTAAGTCCTGACAATTTGTTTATATCTATGTGTTGTACATACTTTTCAATGTTTGTAGTGTTGAAGGCTGGACTAGTCCTACTTCCTCAAGTGACAGGGGCAGTGAAGGCTGTGGCAGTGGGAACCCAGCTGGTGAAGGGGATGTGACGTAGAGGACAGGGGACGTGGTGCCAAGCAGCATTTCTGTAGTGCCTGAGCAGTCCCTTTTCTTTTCTAGGTATATTCCCTATGTTATCTGTTGATCCTCATGCCCATTTCAGGGTTCTTTTCATTACGTCCATATATTTTGAGGCTTTGCCCAAAGCATTGGGATATTTTTGACATGAGCCAGGCTAAGCCTGACACCTTTTTGTCCAATGCCTCTGATTCTGCTCTTTTCCCTGGAAACTTCTGATCATATGGTGACAAATTCTGATATATGAGACGTTCTTTCAACTTATTTTCCAAGAACATGAGCTCCCGATAGCCCTTTGAAAATCTCAGCATCTCAATGTTACTATTAATATAAGGTCACTCACGCCACTGCCTCTGGAAAAGTAAGCTATTTTTTCAGCAGGAATTTCCAGTGAAAATTCAGGAATTATCAAGCTTTGAAATGACTGTGTTTTTTTCTTTTAAATTTCAACTTTATTCCAAACTGCACTAAAGTTAACAATATTTGTCCAGAGTTCAAAGAGCACTACATGTGTCCTAATAAGCTTTCAGTGCACTTTTAAAATCTTGCAATCCCAAGGCTTCCATTGCATTTGCACACATCACATCCATGGATCTCTTCATTGTCCTTGTGGTTTGTCTTTCTTGTTTGCTTCTTCTTTCTCTGTTGAAGCAAAGCTATGCCAGAAGGAAGCTCCCACCTGGCCCCACGCCTTTCCCACTTGTTGGAAATCTCCTACAGCTGGACAGGAAAAACATCAGTAAATCAATAAGCATGGTGAGCATGATTAATTCTCTCTGGGTTGTTTACAATGAGTGAATAAGGTGCTTCTATAACCAATACATTGTGGTAAGAGACAGTATTTTATATGAAGGGAAATTTTATATGAATTATGAAAAGAAGATCGTAAAGGAGAGCATTAATTGGATTTTAGCTGTGATTTGAGAATTTATACATCTAGAAGACAATGAGATTAATAAGACAATAATTAAAATTGACAAAGGTAGGAATGTTTTGTTCCTATTTTGACCTACATCCATTTTATTGTTATTATTCTTTGATTAAAGATAAGTAATATTAAACTATTTTGAGTAAATTTTTCTAAAGCATACATTGATTTGAAATCAATGAAACAACTGAGTAAGGGCTTTTCAGTCTCTTTTATATTTGTTCAATAAATGACTCAATTACTTACCTGGACCAAGTCATTCGCATGGCAGCTCCCCTCTGAAGCTCACAAGATTAATCTACAAGTTCCCTATGACAGCAGATTACCAGAATCTGTCCTGGAAGCTCCTGCTTCCTGTGCCTTGATCTCTGGATTGGAGGGATTGTGTCATTATGCACCCCATCTCCATTTTAGTTCATTGTCTCAGGCAAGTTTTCAATCTTTCAGAGCTGGAATATCTCTTTGTTAAAATGTATATGATGGTCATTTTGGTCAAAGGCTACAAGAGATCCTTGAGTTATAGAAATTACAATCTAAATGGTAAGCATGTATTTAAAAAGAAAATGAGCACTATTACATAGGCCATGTAACTTGGGAGTTTAGGGACACAGGTATAGTCAGCAGTATACTCTGAGGAACCGAAGCTAGGCATGAGACTTATGGAATGAATGAATGTTAATCAGATAAAAGTCATTTTTATCTGGTTTCAACCTGGGGGGACCTTGACTGAAGACCAATGTGGTTGTATCCCAGAGAGTAAACAAAAGCATACACATAGGGAACGTGACTTTGAGAGGTAAGCAGGGACAGCAGTTGTAGGTCTTCCCTGGATTTGAATGCTATTGTCAAGTATCATAACAGAAATTGACGCTAATAATGTACTTCAAGGATTGGCATGCTAACATTTGCCTCATGATATGAAAACATTACTCTGCTTTTTTAATGGAGAGTAAATTACAGAGCAGCAAAAGAAGTTGACTTCTTTATGAGACCAGTGAATACTGAATTACTCTGCATATTTAGCATATCTCAACCTCAAATGACAGAAAAATCTCAGTAATGCAACCACTAAAGGAAAAATTTCATTTATATCTCATCTAGTGATTACAGGTGAGTGTTGCTGGGCTGACACTCATCAATGAGATCCTCTGAGAAATTTTTTTTTCCAGTTTTCAGTTCTGCTGTCCCATATCCCTAGACTATTGTTCCCAATGGCATTTTCATGGTGACAATATCTCCATGCTATCATTTATATGCATGAATAGTGGGGAGAAATAGAGGGCAAGCCATGACTTTTTATGCAACAACATAGCATTTTCACATATGACTTCTACTAACATCAGAGACTAGAGGTTAGTCAAAGGACACCAGTTTCAGGTGAAACTATGCAATGTATGCAACGAGAATGCCATGTTTTCCATTATTAATAAAACTTAGAGGTCTCTAGTGTTAAAAAAGAAATGTGGAAAATAGATAAAGCAGGGTGATTACTTGTCTACACTTTGGAACATTGGAGGGATTCACCATATATAAGAGTAGGGACATGAAATTTATTGTCTTTGCAGGAAGGAAAGAGAAATTTGGTTCAATTTACAGTTTGCCAAATTTATACTATGAACAAATGCATAATATAGCCCTGTCACGTAGTAGGAGCTAGGTATAGAATAAATGTAGATGACAGAAATAACAGCAGTGTGGTAGTATACAATAATAATTACCCTCTAAGTATGCTTTATATTAAATTAACGGTTTTAAAAGCTGAAAAGCAAGTATCTTTCATATCACAGGAACAAATTTCAAATGTGTCTTCAATAAGATTAAAAATATTGCCATCAATTTTCTACATTTCAATTCACAAATTCTCAATTTTTGCCTCTCCTGTTCCTTTTCCAGCTAGCAAAAGAGTATGGCCCCATGTTCACTGTGTATCTGGGCATGAAGCCCACTGTGGTGCTGCATGGATACCAGGCAGTGAAGGAGGCCCTGGTTGATCTTGGAGAGGAGTTTGCTGGTAGAGTGACCCTCCCAGTGATTGATAGATACATCCAAGGATCAGGTATTTTTTAGTCTGTGGAATGTGCTTGAGGTTTCGAGTTGAACAATTTCCAAATGGACTTGGGAATTGGGAAATTATAAACTTTCAGAGAAATTTATGAAATACACTCTTGCTTTTTAGGACAACTGTGTGAATAATTATTCCAAAAAAATCATTGCTTTTGAATTCCTTGAATGTGACACAGTGTTCCCAGGAGGCACAAAATTCAGTAAAAGAAGTCACTATAATAGGAGTGACCCATGAATTTATCACACATTTACTTAAGTGATTGTTGCTTACATTAATGAGATAAAGAGATTGAAATAAAATAGATTACAGAGAAATAACGGAATTGTCCATTCACCAAATATCTGATTTCCTGGTCTGACTCATGGATGTCAAGATAATACTCTAGGAAGATTGTGTCGTTTGCAAGGAGCCAACATAAAGTTTGTATATTTCCAGCCTTGTTTTCTACCTCTTATAAAAAGGCATAACAACTGTTTGGCTCCAATAGAAACCAAAGTTTAAAGCACAGGTATATTATGCAACGAGCATTGTAGAGAAGCATGGAGTGAGTTTGGTTTGGAACTCATAGTAGGTAAAGTTTATTCAGTTAATAATTCTGTGTCTTCTGCTAATTTTCAGTTATCCTCAAATTGCCCATCGTCGAGAGGATCACTAAGGTCTGCTGAAATAGAAATTAGTGAATGTGTTCCTGTCTTCCACAATATTCTTAGTAATGTTTCCTGGAGAGTGAAATACAAACTTATTGTTTCCTAATCTTTATTGATTCTAGAAGTCTGACTTTGAAACTTTTTGGCAATAAGACCATATTTCATGGAAGAAATTGAGCAAGTAGATGGGCAATTTTTAAATGAGGAGAATTATCTGTAAACAGGTGTATTACTTTTTTCCCTTTAAAAGATATATTTAATTATTTGAAAATCACAGGGAGAGACAGAGACAGAAACACAGAGACACACAGAGAGAGACAGAGACAGAGACAGAGAGATTTTCCATGTGCTCATTCACGACACTAGTGGTTGCAACGACCATCTCTGAGCCAAGCAATATCCAGGAGCTTCACTTAGTCTCTCACATGGGTGGCAGGGCCCAAGCATTTGTGCTATCTGCACAACTTTTCCAAGGCCGTGAGCAGGGAGCTGGATCAGACGTGGAGTAATCAAGACACAACTGGCACCCATATGAGATGTCTGCAACACAGGTGGCACTGCACCACAATGCTATCACCAGCCAGTTTATTCTTTATTTGAGGAAATGATTGTCAAGTGATTCTTTCTCTTGCAGAAGAGTTGTCTCACCACTTGAGAATGCCCATCTTTTTAAGTTTTCCCAAAAAATCAGAAAATTAAACCCTGATAATTTAATCCTTTGAGTTGTATCCATTGTGACTTAATATATTGTGGTATTGGGCATCATGCTTTCCCCGCCATGCTCTTTGCACCTTTGCCAGAAAAGAAGGGGAAAAAACTTGGTTCACAGTGTTATTTTGAGGTTTTGAGGAGCTAACAAATGAAGGAGATTTCAGTAGTATTCCAATTCAAGAATCCTGACAGTAGAATTCTAGATAGACTTCAGGATAGTTAGGACTCATTGGAATTCCTGCAGCCAACACCAATAGGTTTATATTATATATTTTTATTATTTATATTTATATTATATTTATAATATAATATATAATATATTAATATTAATATATATTTTATATATAATATATAATATAATATTTATAATATATATTTATAATATATTATATTATAAATATTATATATTTATTTATTATTTATAATATATATTTTATATTATATATACTGAATTGTCTATATTATTTCTGAAATGCATATTCTCACATAGAATTCATGGATGTGGGTCATAAGGTAACATATTTACTGTTGTTTGTTTGTTTCATTTTTGTCCTGATAGGACTTGTTTTCAGCCAAGGAGAATTATGGAAGGAAACTCGACGTTTCACTCTCACAGTCTTGCGGGACATGGGGATGGGGAAGAAAACTATTGAGAACCGAATTCAAGAAGAAGCCTCATGTCTGGTAGAAGCATTAAGAAAAACCAACGGTGCATATTTCTTTTATCATTAAAAGTGGTAGTTGGGTAGAGGAAATGCTATTACAGTAGTGTAAAGTAAAGATATGATAAATAAGTACAACAGGAAATTCCTTTTTTACTTACATATGAGTAGCAAGGTGTAAAGGAGTTGGCAATTAAACATTTTCAGGGACTGATGGTAGAGAATTAAATATCTTCAACCTTTGGTCTGTGCTGTCACACAATTTCATCTTATTGTGCAACTGTCAAAAGAGAAAAGAACAAGGTAAAGAGTAAATGATGTTTAGACCAGGTATGGAAGTTGCACACAAAATTGTCCTCAGACCTTAGAGCTAGAATTTTGTACTGTCTTAATACCAGTAGGAGTTGTAGGAAAATTTGGTCAGTTGTGTGCAAAGGAAGAAGAAGAAAACATGGATTTTCATAATAAGCTAGCAGACTTGCCTCATTAGTTAAAAACATAAGTATAGGCTGGCACCGTGGCTCACTAGGATAATCCTCTGCCTGCGGCACCGGCACCCCAGGTTCTAGTCCTGGTCGGAGTGCCAGAATCTGTCCCAGTTGCTCCTCTTCCAGTCCAGCTCTCTGTTGTGGCCCGGGAAGTCAGTGGAGGATGGCCCAAGGGCTTGGGCCCTGCACCCACATCGGAGACCAGGAGAAAGCTCCTGGCTCCTGGCTTCGAATCGGTGCAGCACACCAGCCATAGTGGCCATTTGGAGAGTGAACCAATGGAAGGAAGACCTTTCTCTCTGTCTCAGTCTCTCTCTCTCACTGTCTATAACTCTCTCTCTCTCTCTGTCTCTCTTTCTCACTGTCTGTGACTCTGTCAAATAAAAATTTTAAAAAAGTTATACCTATGAGAGATGATGTGTGATACTCTCCTTTATTTACCTGGTTTATTTTTTATCTAATATTGCCATCTTCAATTCCATTCATTTTGCTTCAAAAGTCCAGATACATTTTTTAAAGACAAATATTTTATTGTGCATATATACCACATTTTCTCTGTCCATTCATCTGCTAATGGATACCTACATTGAGTTCATATCTTTTCTGTTGTGGACAGTGTAAAAGGGAACATGGAAGTTTGGAGACCTGCTTCATATGCTGATTTCATTAAATAGATATATATTGAGAAGTGGGGTAACGGTAGATACATTTTTATCTTTTTGAAGAACCTTCATAGGCATCCCCATGATGGTCATACAGTATCAGGTTCACCAGTAGTGAATAGTAAGTGTTCCCATACTTCACATCCTTTGCAGCAGTTCCTATTTTTGTCTTTTTGGTATTAGTCACCTGACTGAAATGACATGATATCTGATTATAGTTTTGATATGCATTCTCTGATAGGTAGAGAAAATCAGCACTTTTTCATGTATTTATAGGCTTTTTATGATTTTCCTGTGAAATATCTGTTCAGATCTTTTGTCCTTTTATTAAGGGGACTATTTGTTCTTTGCTGTTTAAGTCTTGCTCTTTCTACCTATTTTCTGCCTATTAATCTTGTTCAAATGAATAATTTCCAAATATTTTCTCCAATTCTGTTGGTTGTGTCTTTATTGTGTTGATTGCATCCTTGGCTTGCTGTAGTTTTTTAGTTTGATATGGTCCAATATATCTATTTAAGCTTTTGTTGCCTGTGCTTTGTGGATGTTAACAGAAAGTTATTGGTCATGCTGAATTCTTGAAGTTCCCAATATGTTTTTTTCTATTAACTTCGTTGTTCCATATGTTATATTTAGAATTTGGATTCTCTGTGTGTTGATTTTGGGTAGAGCGATAGGTGGTGTTGCTGTTAGTTTCAACTTCTGCATATGGATATCAGTTGTCTCAGACTATTTATTCAAGAGGATATCTTTGCTGGCTTGTACTTTTGGGGGAACTTTTAGGTAGAATTAAGTGCCTATAAAGGTTGGATTCATTTCTAGAAAATTCATTGTCTCCTATTTGCCTGTCTGTCTGTTCAGTATGATAGTGATTTATCATAGATTTGTTTTATTTCTTGAAATTGGGTATTGGGATACCTGCACTTTTGTTGTTTCTACTCAAGATTGCTTTGACTATTTGGAGACCTTTGCATCTATTTAAATTTTAGAATTGTTTTTCCTAGTTCAGCAAAAAAATGGTATTGGTATTTTGGTCAAATTACACCGAATCTGTAAGTAACCCTGAGTAGCACGGCATTTCAACAACGTTAATGCTTCCCACCTGTGAACATGGGAGAACTTTTCATTTTTCTTTCACCTTTATTTTCTTTCATCAAAGTTTATCTTTTTCACAGTAAAGGTCATGCACTTCATTTAATATAGTTATACCTAAGTGTTGTAAAACTTCTGTAGAACTCTGTAATTCCTTGATTAGGGCATCTTTTGCTAGATCCACGCTCTATGTTAGCATTTCTTTTGATGTGTCCTTAATTTTAAGTTTATATCCCTAATTTTGAATATGTTGTTCTTATTTCTATCTGAAACTAGGGATGCTATAATTTTGTTTTGATTTCTTCAATGAGCCACATATATTTAGAGCATCTTTGCCAATTTCTACATGCTTTTGTGATTCTTTATGTTTATTTGGTTGTTGATACCCAGTTTTATTTCATAATCAGAGAAAGTTGATGGCATAATTTTAAAGTTTTTGAACCTGTTGAAATTTGTTTTGTGGCCTAATGTATGTTCTGTTGTGGACAATGTTTTCTATGTTCAAGAAAATAGTGTGGGTTGTGCAGCTGTGGATGACACATTCTGTAAACACTGGTTAGTACCATTTTCTATATATTGTAGCTTAACTCACATTTATTTATTTATTTCGTGTCTCCATAGTTTTTCTTTTTATGAAGTTGGCATGTTGGAGTTCTCCTACAATCATCGTATCAGAGCATATTGCTCTTTAATTTTAGTAAAGTTTGATTTATTAATTTGGTTTATTAATTTGGTATTCCAGTATATGTCTGTATTCATTTAAAGTTCTTATGCTCCATCATTAGTATTCCTCTGATCATTATATAGCATGGTCTTCTTTTTCTACCTTTAAATAAGTTTTCATAAGTTTGTTTTGTCTGATATAAATGTAGGTTTTGATGTTTGATTTTTTGTGGTTTTTTTTTTTTTGAAAGGTTACCTTTTTGTGATTTACAGAGAGAGAGAGAGAGAGAGACAAGAGAGAGATCTTCCATCTGCTGGCTCCCTCCCCAAGGGACCACAATGGCCAGAGTTGTACCAATCCCAAGACAGAAACCAGGTGCTTCTGAGTCACGCACATGGGCGGAAGGACCTAGGCACTTAGCCATCTTCCATTGCTTTAAAAGGCACATTGGCAGAGAGCTGGATTGGAATTGGAGCAGCCAGGACAAAATCATGCCCACATAGGATGCCATGGCTGCAAAGCAGAGGCTTAACCTATTATACCACAAAGTCAGCCCCTTCCTGCTTCATTTTGGTTTCTGTTTCCATCGATAAAGTGTTATAGGACAATATTGGAAAAAGTATTGGTGTTTGGCAGTTTTTATTATGTCTTTTACATTAGGACATTAGTATTGCTTTTCCTGCAAGCATGTAGCATTTCTGTAAGAAAACTGGAGTTAAACTAATGGAGGTTCCAAAAAAGTGACATGATTTGTTTCAAATGAGATTTTAGAGTTATCTCACTGTGTTTTGCTTCTGAGAATTTTATTATCAAGTATAATGCTTATCATATGTATTGGGATGCTGTAGGACTCTTGTATTGGATGTCTGTATTTTTCCCAAAAGTAGAAAATTTTCATATGTTACCCCTTGGATTGGTTTTCTATGTTTATACTTCTTTCTTTATTCCTCATAGATTCCACAAATGCAAAAATTTGCTCATTTAATTGTTGTTCAGTTTTCTATGTGATATAATGAGTGAGAATCCAGGCCCAAGATCTACATTCAAAATACTAAAGGAATTTTTAAATTATTTTTCTCATTATTCCTTGTTGTTTACTAGAAAACATGGAAAATGATATAAACAAACTAACACTTTGGGAAAATTAACAAATAAAATGGAATGGACTAGACTGTTTTCGTTAGGAAACTTTAATTTGTTTTATGAAGGTGGAGTTTATGTTTACAACATAGTCAAGCAATCAGCCTTTCACAGTTACTTTGTACAGTCCATTTAGGAGCTGTATTAAAACCTCACACTCACTTCTACTCTGTTTCCCTTAGCGTCTCCCTGCGATCCTTCCTCACTTCTGTTCTGTGTTCCCTGCAACGTGATCTGCTCCATCATCTTCCAGAATCGTTTTGACTACGATGATCAGACATTTCAAACGTTGGTGAAGCATTTTCTTGACAGCACCAGACTTTTTAATACTCCTTGGATACAGGTAAGATCAAGGTCCACTTTAATTGAAAAATAGTTTTCTAGCAAATCTTTTATCCATTCATCTGTCCCATTTAAAGTACTCAATTGAATATTTTTAAAATTACTACTCATAACCTATTAGTGGGATATAAAGATAATATAATGTATAGATGTAAGATATAGCGGGATACACAGCAGACTCATAGAATGGCAGATGTCCTAAATAGCACTCTGGCCTCAAAATCAACCCTTAAGGCATTCGGATATGGCTCAAGAGCGCATGAGAGTATTTTAGGCATGGAAAGCCAAGACACTCTGGCAAGGAAAAAAAAAAAAAACTAAATGAAAGATCTCTGTGAGTGAGATCCCAGTGGAAAGAATGGGGCCATCAAAGTAGGAGGTACCTGTCTCTGAAGGGAGGAGAGAACTTCCACTTTGACTATAGCCCTATCAGAATAAGATTGAAGTTGGCGAACCCTAAAGGCTTCCATAGCCTCGGCAACTCATGGCTAGAGCCTAGGGAAATTACTGTCGACATAAACAAGAGTGTCAAATTGTTAAATCAACAACAGGAGTCACTGTGTACTTACATCTCATGTGGGATCTGTCCTTAATGTGTTGTCCAATGTGAAGTAATACTATAACTAGTACTGAAACAGTATTTTACACTTTGTGTTTCTGTGTGGGTGCAAACTGATGAAATCTTTACTTAATATATAATGAATCGATCTTCTGTATATAAAGATAATTGAAAATGAATCTTGATGTGAATAGAATGGGAGAGGGAGATGGGAGGGGTGAGAGTGGAAGGGAAATTATAGGGAAGGGGAAGCCATTGTAATCCATAAACTGTACTTTGGAAATTTATATTTACTAAATTAAAAAAAGGAAAAAAAATAAAATTAAAAAAAAGAAAAACTAATTGAGTAGAAGAAAACTATATTATCAATTTTTATTGATAATATTTTTATAAAAAGCTCATATTTTATTATTAATTTAGTTAAAAGGCAGAGACAGAAAGAGAGATGTGAAAAGTTCAACAGAAAAAGAGAGAGATCTTCCACCCACTAATTCAGTGAGGGAAGCAAGTCCTACTCTTCCTTATCATCTCAATATTTAAGAAAGAGTATGGGACACCTAATAAAAGTCTTCAAATTTTGTTTGTTGAGTGAGTTAATGAAGGATTCTTTCCTCTTTCAGCTCTACAATACTTTTCCAATGTTACATTATCTCCCAGGAAGTCATCATGAGTTATTTAAAGTCTTTAATGACCAAATGAAGTATTTTTCAGAGAAAATACGAGAACATCAAGAATCTCTGGACCACAATAACCCTCGAGACTTTATTGACTATTTACTGATTAAAATGGAAAAGGTATAATGTGACCATAATTTGCTACCTCATTGATGTGTATGACATGACACATAGATTAGCTTTGTTTCGTTCTGCTGAAACTGCGGTATTCAAACAAATGCTCCTTCGTTAAGGTGTATCATTGCTTGTGCCAGGCATTCAGAATATCTTGAGGGTTTTTTTTTTTTTTAAGATTTATTTATTTATTTCAAAGTCAGAGTTACACAGAGAGAGAAAGAGAGGCAGAGAGAGGGAGCTCTTCCATCTGCGGGTTTACTCCCCAATTCGCCTCAAAGATTGGAGCTGCGCCGATCTGAAGCCAGGAGCCAGGAGTTTGTTCCAGGTATTCCATGCGGGTTCAGGGGCCCAAGGGTTTGGGCCATTGTCTGCTGCTTTCCCAGGCAACAGCAGAGAGCAGGATCAAAAGTGGAGCAGCCCGGACTTGAACCAGCACCCATATGGGATGCTGGCACTGCAGGCGGTGGCTTTACCTGCTACGTCACAGCACCAGCCAAAATACTGACATATTTTTAAATTCTCTATGAAAAAGACTTAGATGGGGGCCGGCATCTTGGCATACAAGGTTAATCATCCGCCTGCAATGCCAGCATCCCATATGTGAGGCAATTGTAGTCCTGGCTGCTCCTCTTCCAATCCAGCTCTCTGCCGTGACCTGGGAAAGCAGTAGAATATGGCCCATGTCCTTGTCTTTGGGCACCTGCACCATTGCAGAGTGAACCAATGGACAGAAAACCTTTCTCTTTGTCTCTCCCTCTCACTGTCTGAAACTCTACCTCTCAAATAAATAAATAAGTAAATAAATCCTTAAAAAAAAGGAAAAGAAAGTGTTATACTGACTATGTTATTTGGGGACAAATTTAACCATACAAACATAACTACATGCATATGTGTGTGTGTGTGAACATATATATATAATTTACTGACTGGTGACAATTATCCTTGCCTATAAAATAGATTCCATTATTCGTACAGGTAACAAAGGAAGAAATGTAGAATGTACAGGAATCTAGTAAGTCTTCCTCTGTAAACACTACAGGAGATCTTCAACATGTGTAGTTGTTGAAGAATCTCTGGAAGAGATTATCATGAAGGAAAATGAAATTGATCCAGGGAATGATAAGCACATTGAGGAAATATGTAGAACTTCCAGAGGCCTTCGTTTACAAACGGTGCCGTGGGTAATGATGGATGAGGTTAGGAACAGTGTTATAGTCAATAGTGAGTGATTCTAGAGACCAAGGAGAAAAGTACAGATGATAGAACAGATAAGAGTAGGTCACGTGGACACTGAGTAGCTGTGAGCAACTAAATACAACAAGTGTTTGAAAGAATTGAAGAGCTGAATGATTTCCTCTACTATGTGATAAATAAGTCACAGAAAGGAATTGGAGATCTGTCACTCTGTTTTAGCTGTTTGAAAGATCTTAACAATCATCTACATCATCTATGCCACTCTCTAATGACTGCCTTACTTTAAGAATAATTATGTAACATTTAATTATTTTATGTTATGTCTAAATCTTTTTATTCAACATGTATTTTTAACACATCTTTTCCAGGAAAAACATGAAACACAATCTCAATTTACCATGCACCATTTGCTCATCACCATATGGAATGTGTTTGATGCAGGAACACAGACAACAAGCTCCACAATGCAATTTGGACTCTTGCTCCTTATGAAGCATCCTGAGATTGCAGGTTTGTAGGATCATGGAGAAGGGCAGGTGAGATTCTAGGTAATGAGATTCTAGGTAAACAAATGATTATGAAGACAACACTCATAAACATTCTGCCATTTATCTGTCATGAGCTGGAACAGAAATTTTTCCATCTCTACTGTATCTTCTTACGATTGCACGAATAAAATCAAATTAGGCAAAAGGGTAAAAGCAGAATGGATACTTAGAATTGTATTTAATAACTACATAAAAACTTTTCTTATCATATTAATAATAATAAAGACTCAAAGAAATAATTATGCCTATGAACTACATTTTAAGAGACTATGGATTAAAACTAGAAATACGATATTACATTTTTTGCAAAATATTATATCTTCTGCCTATGGCAAAATTTGCTATTGTCATATTTTCCCTTCACTTCCATTTTCATGCTCCATGCTCACATATATTTTGCCTCCTCCTTTTCTTTCTTAAGCCCTACTGTGCCTATTCTACTGAACACTGATTCTACCAGTGCTTCCTGACCACTTTATAGAGTAACTCTCTTGTGGGTAAAACTGTAACTTCTCAAATGAGAAGATGAAATTAAACATTGGTCAGAATTTCCCAATTCTTCCTTTTTTAAATATTTACCAAACCTTGGAATTATAGCATAGTCCAATGCAAAGGCACATTTTCAGCTAGCAGACAAGTAGTATTTAACAAAAGTAGTCAAATGGCATTGGTTCTTTAGAACATGGGTTATAGACTCTAACAGCGGTGGTCTCAGATTCTGACTCAATCAGGAGTAGCTCGGAGAATTCGACTCATGGCTATTTGCCTTCTTTGATTAGACATTTAATGGAGGGAAGATCACTTTCTTCCTACATGTGTTAGAAAACACAAAATAATACCTACCATGTAGAATGATCTTGAGGACCTAAAATTTAATGTAATGAATAGTGCAGCATTTACATTGTATATTACATTTTTAAATCTTTTTAAAAAGTGTTATTTATTTTATGTGAAAGTAGAGTTAGAGAGATAGAGAGACGGAAAGACAGAGAGACACAGTGAGAGACAGAGAGAGCACACCAGGGAAGGAGAGATATTCTACTCACTGCTTATCTCCCCGAAAGTCTTCAAGCTTCAAAAAAAAAAAAATGAAGCCAGGAGCTTGAATTCCATCTGGGTCTCTCAAGTTAGTGGCAGGGACCTAAGCACTTGGACCATCTTTGACTGTTTTCTCAGGTGCATTAGCAGGAAACTGGATAAGAAGTGCATTAGCTAGGACCTAAAACAGGCCCCTCTGTAAGCCTGCAACACTGACACCAGCATTACCCACAATGCCACAACCGCTGCACTTCATCTACATTTAAATAAAATTTACCTTCCTCCTTCATTCTTTTGCTCATTAAAATCTTTAATAGACGAAATAAAAATTCTTATCCTGTTGGAATACTTTTGTTAAAATAAAAAATGGCATACACAAAGTGATTTTATTAAATGGTATTTAGAGTCAGCAGGATGCCAGATTCCTAATTGTTAAAGTAAATTAATCCAGACACAAAATTGAGTTGAAAGTAAATTTCATAATAAATTGTATTGATTGTGCACGTATCAACATCTCTCATGAACTTCTAATCTCCTCAGGAAACTAAAAGCCTGTCATAATGTTCCTAATGGAGGTGGTTATTTATAATTTCCTCATGTATATAACTCATGCCAAATTATAATAGTGATTAAAGTATTAAAAGAAATTGACGGTACATATGATTCTGGCTGTCAGCTAAAGTCCAGGGAGAGATCGAGCGTGTGATTGGCCGACACCGGAGCCCCTGCATGCAGGACAGGAGCCGCATGCCCTACACGGATGCTGTGATACATGAGATCCAGAGATACGTTGACCTGGTCCCCAATAACGTGCCCCATGCAGTGACTCGGGACATCCAGTTCCGAGGATACCTCATTCCAAAGGTGAGACACATGTCATCTGCTCTCCACCCTTGGAATCTTAGGCGATCCTATATAGTGTAATTATAAAATATAAAGCCTTTCATGATTATGTCACAAGCATAACTCAGGCATCTCACCCTGTGATCACATGCTATATTCCTTACAATGTGTTGACACAATGTTCTAAATAAACAGTGCTTATAATTCCAGAGGGTTTTCGGTACATACATGGCTGCACTTACTGTTTATCCATTGACCAGGCTATTGTACATGGTTTATTACTGCTATCCATTAATCAGTAACCTATATATATTCCCACCTCCCTCCATACACTGAGTTTCCCTTAATTGATAAATGTAAAGTTCAGTATTCTCCCGTTTTCCTGCTTATATTTGGACTACTAATCACTACAGAAAAAGACCATGCAACCCAGCACGTTTGTATTATTATCCACAAAATGTATTTCAGGTTGTAGCTGATAACCATTCAGTACAAACTAAACATCTTGCCTCACCATACTCCAACATGATCTTTTCAACCCTAAACCGCCCTCAATCTTCCAACTCTCCCTCATCTCTTCCTCAGTAATATGTCTCCCTGTAGACAAAATCAAAACCACTGCAAGGAAACTCCTGTGATGTCCTTCAATGGGATCTCCACTCTTAGCAACAACCACATCCTTTACATTTTCTTTCATGTGTCTAGTGAAAGACTGATTCTCCTTTGACCTAAAGTAAATCTTTTTCCCTTGCACTTGGTTGCTCCAGTGCCTTCCTCAAAGAGCAAGTTCTTCTTCCTTCTTAGTCTTCAAGCTCTCCCTCTTTCCTGGCAACATCCCATCAGCATTTGAACATGGTCAATTCTCATCTGTCATCAGCTTAAAGTTATCTCGTCCCTATTCTCAAATACCATACACTAGAAATTATTTATACGTATTTAAAGATCTTTAATTAAAATATTTGACACCAACCCATTGAGAAAAATCTTTTATTATTGTGACATTGTTTTCCTGAAGGACACAGTTGATATCCATGTGACTAAATCAGTGAATGCTTTCCCATAACGTTAATTCACGTAGTACAACACATTTAAGACAGAGATCCTACATGCAGAGTAGGTGCATAGTGACTCCTGTTGTTGATTTAACAATTGGCACTCTTATTTATGATGTCAGTAATCACCCTAGGCTCTTCTCATGAGCTGCCAAGGGTATGGAAGCCTCTTAAGTTTGCCAACTCTATCTTATAGACAAGGCCATAGTCAAAGTGGAAGCTCTCTCCTCCCTTGAGAGAAAGGTACCATCTTCTTTGATGGCCTGTTCTTTCCGCTAGGATCTCACTCACAGAGATCATTCATTTAGGTCAATTTTTTGTCACAGTGTCTTGGCTTTCCATGCCTAAAATACTCTCATGGGGTTTTTAGTCAGATCAGAATTCCTTATGGGCTGATTCTGAGGCCAGAGTGCTGTTTAGGACATCTGCCATTATATCAATCTGCTGTGTATCCCTCTTCCCATTTTGGATCGTTCTCTCCTTTTTGATTCTATCAGTTAGTATTAGCAGACACTAGTCTTGTTTATGTGATCCCTTCGACACTTAATCCTATCATTATGATCAATTGTGAACTGAAACTGATCACTTGGACTAGTGAGATGGCAATGGTACATGCCACCTTGATGGGATTGAAATGGAATGATAACTCTACCATTAGGGGTAAGTCCGAGTGAGCATGTGCAGAACTGCACATCTCCTCCCTCTCTTATTCCCACTCTTATATTTAACAGGGATCACTTTTCAGTTAAATTTAAACACCTAACTTAAAGTGTTCAACCAATGGTATTAAGTAGAACAAAAAATACTAAAATGAATGAAATGATAAGTTGTTCCTCAACAGTCAGGACAAGCGCTGATCAAGACATTGTTTGTCTTAGTATCTATTTCACATCAAGAGGTTTCCTGTTGCAAGTGACCAGATTTCATTTTTTTTACTGCTGTGTAGTATTCCATAGAGTACATATCCCATAATTTCTTAATTCAGTCTACTGTTGATGGGCATTTGGGTTGGTTCCAGGTCTTAGCTATTGTGAATTGAGCTGCAATAAACATTAATGTGCAGACGGCTTTTTGTTTGCCAATTTAATTTCCTTTGGGTAAATTCCAAGGAGTGGGATGGCTGGGTTGTATGGTAGGGTTATGTTCAGGTTTCTGAGAAATCTCCAGACTGACTTCCATAGTGGCTTAACCAGTTTACATTCCCACCAACAGTGAGCTAGTGTCCCTTTTTCCCCACATCCTTGCCGGCATCTGTTGTTGGTAGATTTCTGTATGTAAGCCATTTAACCAGGGTGAGATGAAACCTCATTTTGGTTTTAATTTGCATTTCCCTGATGGCTAGTGATCCTGAACATTTTTTCATGTGTCTGTTGGCCATTTGGATTTCCTCTTTTGAAAAATATGTATTTAGGTCCTTGGCCCAACTCTTAAATGGGTTGTTTGTTTTGTGGTTGTGGAGTTTCTTGATCTCTTTGTAGATTATGGTTATTAATCCTTTATAGGTTGCATAGTTTGCAAATATTTTATCCCATTCTCTTGGTTGCCTCTTCACTTTCCTGACTGTTTCTTTTGCAGTACAGAAACTTCTCAATTTGATGTAATCCCAATTGTTAATTTTGGCTTTGATAGCCTGTGCCTCTGTGGTCTTTTCCAAGAAGTCTTTGCCTGTGCTTGTATCTTGCAAGGTTTCTCCGATCTGCTCTAATTATTTGATGGTGTTGGGTCGTAGATTTGGATCTTTAATCCATGCTGAGTGGATTTTTGTGTGAGGTGTAATGTACGGGTCTTCCTGCATGCTTCTGCATGTGGAAATCCAGTTTTCCCAGCTCCATTTATTGAATACACTGTCCTTGCTCCAGGAATTGGTTTTAGATCCTTGATCAAACATAAGTTAGCTGTAGATGTTTGGATTGATTTCTGTTGTTTCTATTCTGTTCCATTGGTCTATCCATCTGTTTCTGTACCAGTACTATGTTGTTTTGATTATAACTGCCCTGTAGTATGTCCTGAAATCTGATATTGTGATGCCTCCAACTTTGTTTTTTGTTGTACAAGATTGCTTTAGCTATTCGAGGTCTCCTGTGCCTCCATATGAATTTCAGCATCATTTTTTCCAGATCTGAGAAAAATGTCTTTGGTATTTTGATTTATACTGCATTGAATCTATAAATTGCTTTTGGGAGAATGGACATCTTGGTGATATTGATACCATTTTTTGGTATCCTCTTCTATTTCTTTCTTTAAGATTTTGTAATTCTCATCGTAGAGATCTTTAACATGCTTGGTTAAGTTTGTTCCAAGGTATTTGATTGTTTTTGTGGCTATTATGAATGGGATTGATCTTAGAAGTTCTTTCTCAGCCAAGGCATTGCCTGTGTATACAAAGGCTGTTGATTTCTGTGCACTGATTTTATAGCCTGCTACTTTGCCAAACTCTTCTATGAGTTCCAATAGTCTCTTAGTAGAGTTCTTTGGATCCCCTAAATAAAGAATCAAATCATCTGGAAAGAGGGATAGTTTGAGTTTTTCCTTCACAATTTGTATACCTTTAATTTCTTTTTCTTGCCTAATGGCTCTGGCTAAAACTTCCAGAACTATATTGAAGAGCAGTGGTGAGAGTGGGCATCCCTGTCTGGTACCAGATCTCAGCAGAAATGCTTCCAACTTTTCCCCATTCAATAGGATGCTGGCCATGGGTTTTTCATAAATTGCTTTGACTGTATTGAGGAATGTTCCTTCCATACCCAGTTTGCTTAGAGTTTTCATCATGAAAGGGTGTTGAATTTTATCAAATGCTTTCTCTGCGTATATTGAGAGAATCATATGCTTTTTCTTCTGCAGTCTGTTAATGTGGTGTATCACGTTGATTGATTTGCGAACATTGAACCATCCCTGCATACCAGGGATAAATCCCACTTGGTCTGGGTGGATGATCTTTCTGATGTGTTGTTGCATTCTATTGTCCAGAATTTTATTGAGGACTTTTGCATCTATGTTCATCAGGGAAAATGATCCGTAATTCTCTTTCAATACTGCATCTTTTTCTGGCTTAGGAATTAAGGTGATGCTGGCTTCATAGAAAGAATTTGGGAGGAGTCCTTATTTTTTATTATTCAGAATAGTTTGAGAAGTATTGGAATTAGTTCTTCTTTAAATGTCTGACAGAATTCAGCAGTGAATCCATCCGGTCCTGGGCTTTTCTTTGTTGGGAGAGCCTTTAATATTGATTAATTTCTGTCTCAGTTATGGGTCTGATTAGGTTTTCTATATCTTCCTGGTTCAATTTAGGTAGGTTGTCTGTGTCCAGGAATCTATCCATTTCTGATAGATTTCCCCGTTCACTGGTATACAACTCTTTGTAGTAATTTCTGATTATTCTTTTTATTTCTGTGGTGTCTGTTGTTACATTCTCTTTATTAATCTCTGATTTTATTGACTTGGGTCGTTTTTCTTCTTTTTTAGTTAGTTGGGCCAATGGTGTGTCAATTTTGTTTATTTTTTCAGAAAACCAGCTCTTCATTTTGCTGATCTTTTGTAAATTTTTTTATTCAATTCTGTTGATTTCTTCTCTAATTTTAATTATTTCTCTTTTCCTACTTATTTTGGGTCTGGTTTGCTGCAGTTTTTATATCCTGGAGATTCATTGATAACGCATTTATTTGGTGCCTTTCCAATTTCTTGGTGTAGGCACCTATTGCTATAAATTTTCCTCCTAACACTGCTTTTGCAATATCCCATAAACTTTGATATGTTGTGTTGTTATACTCATTTACTTCCAGAAAGCTTTTAATTTCTCTTTTGCTTTCTCTATGACCCACTGTTTATTCAGGTGCAAGTTGTTCAGTCTCCATGTGTTTGCATATGTTTTAGAGATTCCTGAGTTGCTAATTTCCAGCTTTATTCCTTGGTGGTCTGTGAAGATGCATGATATGATTTTTATTCTTTTGAATTTGCTGAGACTTGCTTTATTGCCTAGTATGTAGTCAATCCTAAAGTAGTTTCCATGTACTGCTGAGAAGAATGTGTATTCTTTAAGTGTATGGTGAAAAATTTTGTAGATATCTGTTGGATCCATTTGGTCTATAGTGTCAATTAAATCTGCTGTTTCCTTGTAGATCTTCTGTCTGGTTGATCTGTCTATTGCTGAAAAAGGATTATTGAAATCTTCCAATACTATTGTATTGGAGCTAAGTCTCCTTTTAAGTTCCTTAACATATCTTTTAAATAACCTGGTGCCCTGTAATTAGGTTCATATATGTTCATAATAGTTACCTATTCCTGTTGAATTGATCCCTTAATCATTATATAATCCCCCTCTTTGTCTCTCTCACCAGTTTTTGTGTTTAAGTTTATTTTGTCTGATATTAAGATGGATAGACCAGCTTTTTTTTTTTTCTTTTTGGTTTCTATTGGCATGGACTTTCTTTCTCCGACCTTTCACTTCCAGTCTGCATGCATCTTTGTTGGAAAGATGTGTTTCTTGTAAGCAGCAAATAGATGGGTTTTGCTTTTTAATCCATTCAGCCAATCTGTGCCTTTTAACTGTACAGTTGAGGCCATTTACATTCAATGTGACTATTGATAAGTAGTGACTTTACCCTGCCATTTTTCCAAAGATATTTCTAATGTATGCTTGGAACTTTCTGTGACTTTTTACTGGGAGATTTTCTTCCTTTACCTTTTTTTATTGATGGCTATATTTCTGTGTTTCTGTGTATAACACATCTTTAAGCATCTTCCACAGGACTGGCCAAGTGGTGACAAATTCTTTCAATTTCTGTTTGCTATGAAAGGTCTTTATTTCACCTTCATTCACAAATGAGAACTTTGCAGCATATAATATTCTGGGCTGGTAGTTTTTTTTTCTCTTAGTACTTGGGCTATATCTCGCCATTCCCTCCTATCCTGGGTGTCTGATGAGAAGTCTGCTGTGAGTCTAATTGGAGATCCTCTGAGAGTAATCTGACATTTCTCTCTTGAACATTTTAGAATCTTTTCTTTATGTTTCACTGTGGTAAGTTTGATAACAACGTGTCGTGGTGAGGATCTCTTTTGGTCATGTTTATTAGGGGTTCTGTGTGCTTCCTGTACTTGGATGTCTCTGTCCTTCTTTAAACCTGGGAAGTTTTCTGCTAGTATCTCACTAAAAAGGCCTTCTAATACTTTCTCTCTCCATGCCTTCAGGAACTCCTAGAACCCGAATGTTGGTTTTTTTAATAGTATCCTGTAGGTTCCCAACAATATTTTTAGATTTTAATTTCCTGTTCTTTTCTTCGGTTTGACTGTATAATTTCCTGTGCTCTGTCTTCTAAGCCCAATATTCTTTTTCTACCTCACTGATTCTTTTTTTAAGGCTCTCAAATATGTTTTTCATTTGTTCTATTGAATTCCTCATTTCATTTTGATTCCTCTTTAAGATTTCATTTTCATGAGAGAGTTTTTTTTGTCCTGTCCTGTATGGATTTCTGTAGTTCATGCATTTGTTTTCGATAACTTCTAGATGTTTTTATCATAATTTTTTTAAACTTTTATTTAATGAATATAAATTTCCAAAGTACAGCTTATGGATTACAATGGCATCCCCCCTCCCATAACTTCCCTCCCACCCGCAACCCTCCCCTTTCCCGCTCCCTCTCCCCTTCCATTCACATCAAGATTCATTTTCAATTCTCTTTATATACAGAAGATCAGTTTAGTATATATTAAGTAAAGATTTCAACAGTTTGCCCCTACATAGTAACACAAAGTGAAAAATACTGTTGGAGTACTAGTTATAGCATTAAATCACAATGTACAGTTCATTAAGGACAGAGATTCTACATGACATTTTTCAAAAATTAATTAATTTTCTATGCAATGTCCAATTTAAAACCAAGTGTTTTTTTTTCAATTATCTTTATATACCGAAGATCAATTCAGTATATACTAAGTAAAGATTTCATCAGTTTGCACCCACACAGAAACACAAAGTGTAAAAATACTGTTTCAGTACTAGTTATAGCATTACTTCACATTGGACAACACATTAAGGACAGATCCCACATGAGACGTAAGTACACAGTGACCCCTGTTGTTGATTTAACAATTTGACACTCTTGTTTATGGCGTCAGTAATCTCCCTAGGCTCTAGTCATGAGTTGCCAGGGCTATGGAAGCCTTTAGGGTTCGCCGACTTCAATCTTATTCCGACAGGGTCATAGTCAAAGTGGAAGTTCTCTCCTCCCTTCAGAGAAAGGTACCTCCTACTTTGATGGCCCCATTCTTTCCACTGGGATCTCACTCACAGAGAGCTTTCATTTAGGTTTGTTTTTTGTTTTTGTTTGTTTGTTTGTTTGTTTGTTTTGCCGGAGTGTCTTGGCTTTCCATGCCTAAAATACTCTCATGCGCTCTTGAGCCATATCCGAATGCCTTAAGGGCTGATTCTGAGGCCAGAGTGCTATTTAGGACATCTGCCATTGGATGAGTCTGCTGTGTATCCCACTTCCCATGTTGGATCGTTCTCTCCCTTTTTGATTCTATCAGTTAGTATTAGCACACACTCGTCCTGTTTGTGTGATCCCTTTGACTCTTAGACCTATCAGTGTGATCAATTGTGAACTGAAGTTGATCACTTAGACTAGTGAGATGGCATTGGTACATGCCACCTTGATGGGATTGTGTTGCATATCTCGCATTTCTTTTATCTCATCATCTTCATAATCTTGTATTGGAGTGTCATGTTCATTTGGGATCATCATGATGTCTTCCTTTTTCTTGTTTCCTCGGTTTCCTTGTTTTTTGAGGGATTGTGGAGATATTCTTTATTCTTTGTGGGTTTTTTTTTGTTTGTTTGTTTGTTTGTTTGTTTTTTACTGTGGTGACTTTTCTCATTTTACTGTGACTCTAGATTACTGAACTGTCTGCTTTTGGTGAATCTTGTGGTGGGTGTGGTCAGAGAATTCTATTCAGTTCTTCAGGGTTAAGGATGTGCCAAAGGTGACACACCTAGGTTTGGAGTGATAAATCTTCTCTCCCTCTTTTTTTTTTTTTTAAATTCAGAAGGGAAGTAATTCTGCTCAGCTAGCTCTTCTCCTTGATGGCAACCAGTGCCTGAGCACTAGTCCCAGTGGGTATAATATTCATCTGCTCTGTCCCAAGGACCACACAAAGGATATGTGCAGTCCTAAGTGTAAGCTTAGATTCCCCTGCAATGTCTCTCACTGGGTAGTCAAGGCTACTGAGTCTGTGGTGTACCACACTGAGATTACTCACGTCTCAGCCACACCATGAGCTCTCCAAAACAACCTCAATTTTTTTTTTTACAGTCCCAGTTCATAAGCTCCACACATTCACTGGGTCTTAGTCTCCTGTTATTACTCCCAACCAGAGTCAGGTTTTTCTGCTTGGCTGAGGGTGCAGCTGTTATGTATGTCCAAAATGATGCCTGCTCTATTGTCTCACATGCCTTTGTAAGGTGTGTGGAGTGAGAAAATAGTGTCCATACTGTTCCTTTTGTTTTTTCTCTTCTATATTTACGCTGCTGTACTTACCTCCTTTGGGCTTCAAGCCTCATTCCCTCGAGGCTCTTCCTGCTGCTTTTCACCAGTATCTCAGGCTACCTTGGTTTCACGTCACCTCTCTTTCCAATGCCGGTGTGGAGAAGATTCTCAGCAGCTGGGATCCCGAGCCGTGGGCACCTGTGTCCTCCACCTAGATCCACCGTGTTCTTCTAATTCCAGAAGAGTTCGCTCTGCAGGTTTTTCCCTAACTCTTCCCTGAGACTACACTATCTCCACTTTTATTAAACTATCTTTTCCTGGACTATCAGTGAGCTCCCTCCCTGTTCCTCCATCTGTAGCCCCTCAAGATTGGTGGTTTATAGCCATGTTTGAGTAAACTGATATTTTCATTCCTCCAGTCTGTGCTAAAGATAAAACCAGGAAAACTGACAATTCAGCCAGAACCATCTTCTTTTTCCAGATGACTTTTGTGCTCCACAAATTTGATGTCTCTGGCTGCCGGCCAGGTGTTCTCTAACAGGAGCTTTCATCCATTGCCCTTTGCATGTCTCTATGTTGGCCAACATTTTCTCTAGCAGTCTCTACTGAACTAATCCCATCCAGGAAATTTTAATTTTACTCGGCTCTTATCAATTCTAGATTTACTCTTTTATGGCTTTAATTTTTGCTGCTATTTCTTATCTCATTCTTTGATTTTCATTTGGAATACTTGGTTATATTCAGATATTCTTTGATTTTTTTCCAAACTAATAATCTTAACACCTAGTGTGCTTTGGGCCTATTACAATATATGGGTTTGTGTGAATAAGGGGGATTCACATTACTCCTGTTTCACATTCAAGATATTCTTATTGTATGCTGAATATTGTTTGATCTTGTGGGAGTCTGGAATATCCTGTCTTCTTTTAAATGTCATTGATTTTTATTTGAGCTGGAATTTAATTGACTGCTAGTTTTTATCTATTAATTCTATTGTTACGTTTTATTATTTTTTATACTATTAAGCTTAATGCAATACTCTGAATTTTTATTTCATTGTAACTTTGCACTTAGTCTTTGGACATGACTTCATTCAGCTGAGTTCCTTGGTTTGAATTTTGGCTTTTAAAGGTCATAAAAATGTTGTAAATTTCAGAAGAATATGTGACAATTCCATTAAAAAGACACAGTAGACAGAGGATATGGAAGGTCCTTGCCAATTAGATTTCATATTTTTTGACTTTTTAATAGTTTGAAATATATCTGCTTTAGTACAAGCTATACAGTGAATTTGAACATTTCCAAAGTCTGTAATACATAGGAAACTACTGTCTTTTGATGATGAGGAATGGCACAAGCTAGTGCTACCATTCATCTACACAATCATGCAGGCAAACATCCCACACTTTACAGTGTTCCGCACTGTGAGTTTTTATCCAATAGGTTCAGTATATTAAAGAAATCAATGATTCAGTAACATTTTCCACTTATCATGAGTTCAACGGGACACAGGCACTCAAAAACAATGAGCATCTGTGCTTATCAGTTTCCCAGGATAGTAGGGATGTGCAGGTGTTTCAAGAATATGGCCAGTAATATTCTGAGTTATGAAGAAGGCCTCATTCTTATTTGTAAAGATAATGACCTGATGGACAGAGACATCAGTGCTGTTATTTTGACTTATTTATAGAGAGCAAAGGTATCAACTGATCTTTGTTGCTGTTCTGTAAGTATGTGCTGGTATCACATTACAAATTGATCAAGATGGATTCCAAGACAATGAACAGTGTCCTACACAGGATCCTATATGATTTAAGACCTATGTGTTTGGAAACTATTATATTCTGCGTCATGGAGCAAAGAATCTCTCCTTATTGTGTTCTTTCTCCTCTTATATAAAACAAAGGGATTACATGAATTTTTGATCATGTTATTCCAAGTTCTTTCTTTATAACTTGTTATTTGTGTCTCCTTCTAACAGGGCACACACATATTGCCATCTCTGACTTCTATCCTCTATGATGAGAAAGAGTTTCCTAACCCTGAGAAATTTGATCCTGGACACTTCTTGGATGCAAGTGGCAACTTCAAGAAGAGTGATTACTTCCTGCCTTTCTCTATAGGCAAGCAAGCTTCCTTTACATCTGCACCACAATGGCCAAGTGAGATGAGGATGGGCTGTGGGTGTGGATTCCTCTGCACTGAGGGATTGCCTTTTGAGTGAAGGTGGAGGCATCACTCACAAGGTCCAAATTATTTCTTCTTGAAATGCAGGCAGCACTCACAGCTTCTGTTTCTGGAGGGATATATGGTAGAATTCCCATTCCAATAAGGCTCTTCTCCTCAGCTCTGAGTAGCCAACACACTCAATAAACTTAACTGAGCATCTCCATGTTGCAATCCCATGCCCACATTCAGTTATAGGAATGTGAATGGTAAGCAACTGCTCAGTGTAAGAAAGACAATGGAAAATTCACAGATTATGAGATTCAAGTGCGAGGAATAATTTGCTGGAGGCTATGATGGGGCTCAAGGAACTCAGCTCCAGACTATGGCTAGTTTTTCAGTCAGTAGCAGAGATATTTGTGGTGCAGAGAAATTGTCTTCCAGGAAATAAGTTTTGAGCCTCTTCTCTAAATTAGTAAGAGATCTGGGAAGAAATACATGACACAGTTAAATCCAGTCAGTTGAATAAAGACATTGTTTCCACAGATGTGAGCAGAACTGAAGTAAACAAATGTGGAAAGGCAGTGAGGACTAACTACCTGATTCTCTAGGGACAAGCAAAGGAGGGTTGTACAGGAACCGGGACAAACTGTTAGCCAAGAGGGGTTTAAGCTTCACCAGAGGATGCTTCTTTAGGTACAGCAATACAGACACTGCCCAAACTGTGCCATGGCATAACGGGATTAAGATGGTAAACACTATGACCATATCAGGATTTGAGTTTCCTAATTTATTCCTAGTCCAGAAGGGAAGTAACATCTGGCTAAAACAATCTAGACAAGTGTGTCTGCTGTGGACAGAAAGGCTAAAGTAACAGACGGGGGAGACTCTGGAAAGAGGCAGAATGGAGTAGTAGCCATATGGCGGGTGAAGAACGTTTCCTAAATAAGTTACTAAACAGGGACAGAATTAAGACATTTCTCTTGACTGGGCAAATACAAACTGCTATTGAGCTCCCCTCATATTGTGGTCCCAAGATTGTACAATGTTCATGTATGATCTCAAATAAGCCGTTGCTATGTCATGACTTCTGATTTCCAGTAATTGCAGCCAGACCTGCTTTTCTCCTGATACCTTGCTGTGATCACAAGATCTGAAACTTCACTTAAGAACTTGTATTCATGTATTAGAGCCACACTATAATAGTGTGCAAAGTGTACCATATTATAGAAATTAATGAATCTGTTGAAAATTGACAATACAGTGAATTGTATATTGTGGGTGCATGAAAGAGGTTCTAATGGAATCCATGTTCTTGGAACTGAATCCAGATGAATCTGGATACTCTAAGCAGGCAAAGCAAAGGGGAAGAGTTTTCCTGTCAGAGGAAAAAAGGGAGTCTATGAGAAACATAAATTAGACAGACTTTTGGGGGAGAAATGAGTAGTTAGAAAAAGCTTGGTATTGAGAACTACAAGGAAGGAGTTGAAGGAGCTGAGCTTCGGTTTAACACATGAAGGAAATTAGGGGAGTTTATATTCTCCATTCATAAATTAAAAATGAATGCAATGAATATAAACCAATAATATATCAATGAAGGACAAAATTGAAAATAAATATATGTGTTTTCCAAACTGTAAAAGATAGCCAGATAAAAATGAAATAGTGTATTTGAAAAAAAAAAGCAAATCTGTGTATGACCTTTTTTAATAATTTTATACCTGATACACATGGCAATAATATGCTTTTGAAAAATGTTTATTGTGGTATGTAAAAGTGCTGGGATTATCTTTGGACATCCTTAAGGGAAAATAAGTCTGGTGTTGAATCCTGGAATTTTAATTAAATGGAAAGCACAGTATCGGCACCGTGCCAATTTGGATATGTGAGGTGTGTGTGCACACTTATGATTGTATGTGTGTATCTGCGTAGAAAACATCATTGGCAAGCCTCTGCACAGAGTTCTAATGTGAATGCACAGAAATACCTTTTTCTAGAACACAGATACTTTAACCTATGCTGGAGAATTGAAGGAAAGTAGGTTCAGGTGTAACTTGAAAGAGCCATCAGGTTCATCTGCTGTTTCTGAACTTTTATTCACTCTGTAGTTATTTATGCCACTGTGTGCATAATTAATGTGTGTGTCTCATTTTTAGGAAAAAGAGCTTGTGTTGGAGAGGGCCTGGCCCGCATGGAGCTGTTCTTACTCCTGACCACCATCTTGCAGCATTTTACCTTGAAGCCTCTGATTGATCCAAAGGATATTGATCCCACCCCAGTGGATAATGGGTTTGTCTCTGTCCCACCCTCCTATGAGCTGTGTTTTGTTCCAGTCTGAAGAAAGCACTGGAATCCTTCTGAGCAACACAGATGGATTCAGGCATGTGTGTCACCTGTTGCCCACCCAGTCCTTACTAACGAGAATCCAATCTCTGAGCCCTGTGTCTTCTCACGTTTTTTGTCCTTCAAGCTCCAATTTTAATTTCTCTAATGGAAGAAAGCTCATTGTTTCATCACCAATAAAATTATTTCTGTAAAACAACCCAGAATTCACACTTGCATTTCATCGATGGTATGTACCTAATGGAAACACATTATAAATGTCACACTTTATTTTATTAAAATTAAGAATGAGGAAATTTTTAGCACAACACATCCACATATCCCTTAGACACCCACATCCCCTATCAGTGTACCTGTGTGTGATCCATGCTGTGTTCCTGATTTGTGCCCTGTGAAGGAGCAGGTAAAAGCCCAGTGGTTTCAGTCCCTGACACCCACACAAGAGAAGCCAAGTGAGCTCCTGGTTAATGTTTTAGCCTTCTCTGAGCCCTAGTTGTATCAGGCTCATGGGGAGTGAAACAGTAAATGGGAAAGCTCAGTCTGTCTCCCTTTCTATTCCTGCCAAAATAAATTAACATTCAAAACCACTGAATTAAAATGTAAAATTAAAAGTTACCCTGTGAATTTTAAGAAATATTAATGTAAAATATGATAGAATCATTTCTCATCCCATCTAACTTTCCAGATTCCTGTTCTTGAAACACTTTGTCATGTGTAAATACAGTGTTTTGCTACTGTTTGTGAAATGTAATTATGTGAGCCAGTGCTAAACCTACCAGTTGAGATGCCTCCTTCCCACATTTCAGTGCCTGGGATTGATTCCCTTTTCTGGCTCCTGACTCCAGTTTTTCCTAATGCAGACTCTTGGAAGATGTAGTGAAGATTCAAGCAATTGAGCCCTTGCCCCCTTTATAGTTCATATGGATTATATCCCCAACTTTTGGCCCTGTTCCTCGCTCAATCTGCCATTGTATACATTTGAAGATCAACTAGTGATTGGGATCTCTCTCTCTCTCATACATTTTTTAAAAATATTCGTGTTTGTTTAATTTATCTATCAGCTTTCAATCTTGTATTTATCATCTTTCTTCCACCTTCTTTTTAACACTCTGTCATGTACCTAGTCAACAATGGCCTCATATCCAAACTACATACATCCATTTATAAAAGAATAATAGATGATTTCCAGTGACTCCTGAAAATTTCTCAGCATTAATAGTATAACTGCAGAAAGCATACCCACCTGAAGCTTTACAATGAATGGTGACAGTATGTGTTGGCCAGCAATAAATTAAATGACATTCCTATAGTAAAAGTATAAATTGACATGTCCACTGACAAATTTTTGTCAGTATTTATAAAACTGTACTTATGCACCTTCAAAAATTATGTTTTTAGGTATTTATTGAAGCAATGTATACAAGGATAGCAGAGGTTACGTACAGTGATGTGAATAGAAACACTATTCATAATGGCCTCATATGGAAAACACGCAAATTTTCATAAAAATACAATGAAGAAAATTAAATTATGCAATAGTTATAAGACCTTATACAGAAATCACATTATCTATTGCTATTTGGAATAATCCAAATGCAGCTCATAATATTTTGGTTAAAATTAAGTGTGGGGGGCTTGCACTTTGGCATAGTAGGTAAAGCAGCCACCCATGGCCCTGGCACTCTATATGGGCACCAGTTCAAGTCTTGGCTGCTAGACTTCTGTTTCAGTTCCCTGCTAATGGGACAGGGAATGTGGTAGTTTATGGCCCAATGCCTGGGACCTACAACCATATGAGAGACCCAGAGGGATCTCCTGGTTCCAAGTTTCAGAACAGTCTAGCTCACAATGTTGTAGCCATTTGAGGAGTGAATCAGTGGATGGAAGATCTCTCTCTCTCTCTCTCTCTCTCTCTCTCGATCTCCCTCTGTTTCTATAGCTCTGACTTTTTTTAAAAATCTAGGTTTAAAATTATATAAATGTATCATTAAATTTACATGAAGTTCAGAAACAGGCAAAAATATCTAGGGCATGACACTGATTCATTATGCATGGCGAAGGGTTAATTGGTCAGAAAACCTACAATGGGGCACAAGGATCCTGGAACATTGTTTTCTTGCCTGTGTTGGTTACACAAAAACTCTTACTTTGAGGACATGAGAAAAATTCATGGAGACATTCTCTATGTATATTGTTATTTATTGGAAATAGTTATTAAAATAAAGAACAGACAGCCCCAGCTGTTTATGACTGTTATGTCACTGTTTATGACTTTGAGCCTGTGGAGGGCTTCACCCGGAGGCCCTCTTGTGCATCTAAAAAGTGGGCAGTGGTAGGAAATCCCTTTTACATGCCAGTTATAGAACTGGGAGGTGGGATTCTGCTTCCCTAAGCAAGATCTCATCTGCAATAGGATACATACTCAGTACACTGCTTTTTTGCCAACGTAGAACTGCAAGAAAAAGCCAGAGCAACTGAGAAAGAAACAGACAGCTTCCAATTAGAAGCAAAGTCAAGTTGCTACTGTTCCCAAATAACATGATTTTATATAAAATAAAGCAAGAATAAAAAAATAAAGAGAGACTCCAGCAATAAGACTGAGAACTAATACCTAGGTAATCTTAGCACAAAGTAAAAGCACCAGACCTTCCACTGCCTACTATAAAACATATTACAGGGTGTCAGGGTTTTACAGAGCAATTAATCTGGTGCTTAGGATGCCAGGATCCTCCCCTAACAGCATACCTCAGCTGAGGCCTGGCTCCCTCCACTATCCTTTTTAGCTTCTTGTGGATGCACCTGCTGAGAGGCAGCTGTTGAGGCCTCAGGTGTTGGGGCCATCATGCCGCCCATGTGCAGACTCAGATTGGGTGTAACTAACTTTAGTCGTGTCACCTCTGGCTATTGCTAGCATTTGGGGGGTGAACTAGTGGGTTGGACAGTTTTTTCTATCTCTTTTAATCTTTCAGCCTCTCCAATAAATGAGTAAATAAAAAAATTACATTGCTACTCTAACTAAAACAACATATTAATATTATAAAAACAAATACATAGATGAACAGAATACAATGGAGAGCCTTGAAAATGCACATAGCTTTAGCAACTTATCTATAACAAGGTCGTAAGTACATGTATTGGGTAATGGAAAGTCTTTTCAGTGACTTGGGGAAAACTGAATACCCACATACAGAAGAATGATACTAGATCCCTATCTCACTATGTGCCAAACCCAACTCAAAATAGAATAAAAACCTAAATGTGAGACATGGATCTTTGAAACTACTACTAGAAAACATAGGAGGATGTTTCACACATCGGCATGTGAAAGAAATTTTTGACTCAGACCCTCAAAGCAAGAAAATAAAATCAAACACAAACAAAAGGGATTTCCTTAAACTAAAGAGCTTTCGTACAGCAAAAGGAACAATCAACAGAGTAAACAGACAACTTATACTCTAGAAGAAAATATTTTCAAGTTACACATTTGACAAGGGGTTAATTACTAATGTATATACAACTCAATAGGAAAAAAATCAAATAATCCAATTTTTAAATGGCTAGAATGTCTAAGTAGACATTGCTGTAAATAAGATATACATGTGGACAACAGCTACATACAAAATGTTCCTTATTTCTAATCCTCAGAGATTTTAAAATCAATATGACCACGAGATATCATTTCACACACATTAGATTATTACTGTTGAGTAGGCAAAGAAAAAAGGAAACTTCACACTGTTGATGGGAATGTAAATGAGCCCACCCATTTTGAAAAAAGGTATGTAGGGTCCCCAACAAACTAAAAACAGAACTACCATATGATCTAACAATGCTGCTACAGGGTATATACCCAAAGGGAATGACATTCATTTGTAGTAAAGACATCTCTACTGCCACACATTTGTTATACCACTATTCACTATAGCCAATAAATGAAAACAACCTAAGTGTTATGCCAAGTGATGAAAGGACAAAGGAAATGTGGTACATGTACACAATGGAATACTACTTAGCCATAAAGAATAAAATTTTGAAATTTGCAACAACATAGATGTAACTGGAGGCCATTGTGCTAAGTGAAATAAGCAAACCACAGAAAGGCAAGTACAGCATGGTCTCACTCATAAATGGATCTCAAATTGCTTTTCTCCTTGCTTCTACTCTTAGGAGTTAAGAGTAGAATGAGGTTTCCCAAAACTTGGGAGAGTATGGGCCATGAAGGGATGGAAGTGTGTTGGTGAATGCGCACAAACTCATGGGTAGAAACAAATTAGAACACCTGGTGTTCTATTCCATATTTAGGTGACCTTAGATTATTATTATTATTATTATTATGTGTTGTATATTTATTGAAAAAAAAATCCTTGGAGAAAAGATTTTTGATGCTTTCACCAGAAAGACATGTCAAATTTTGGAAGAGATAGATATTTTATCCTATTGGATTTGTTACAATGTATACTTGTATGTAAACATCAGATGCTGCTGCCCTATCAATATAAATAATTTTTATTTGTCAATTTTTAAAAATGGAAGGAAATCTCCTACTGAAACAATAATGACACTTTCCTGAGGCATCCATCCTATTCTGCTAATAAGATAAGTGGTTGAAGATTGCTGAGGTCCCTCAGGCCTTATTTCTTATGATTTTATCATCCAATGAGATGGCCTGGCTGGAGCCTCATGAGAGGAAGGAAAAGAAAAGAAAAGAAAACTCTGTTATGGTTGAGAGCAGAATCTAAGGAGGGCTTATTCAGTTCATTTTTTCCCCATGTAAGGGGATGGGATCTAAGGACTAGATAGCTTGAAAACATCAATGTAAATTTCCTGACTTTGAGAGTTGTATTATATATACATCAGAAAATAGCCTTGTTTTCGAAAATACACACGTTTCAGGATTCAGATGATTAAAAATATATTTAAAAAGATAAATTCTTTCTTAATATCCAACTTTTCAGTACCTCTGTGTTTTGTGCATCTTTCACTGTCTACCTGTCATCTATCTACCTACCTATGTATCATCGTCTGTGTACATCTATTTATCTATCATCTACCCATTATCTATCATTTGTATCTATCTCTCTATCATCTTTGTATCTTCCTCATCCTCCTCCATTTTATATCTATCTCTGGCTCATATACCTACTCAACAATGGGCTCGAATTCCAAATATAGACAACTGTTTTTAAAAGAATAGTAGATAATTGCCAATGACTCTGCAAAGTTTTCTAGGCATTTTTAATATAACTACAATGATGATGGAACCCATGATTCTTAAAAGTATATAATCACAATGGGTGACACTAAATCCTGTCAACGAAGTAAATTAAATTGTATTCTCACAGGAGAAATGAAACTTGGCATGAATATTTGCATATTTTTGTCAGTATTTACTAAATTGATCATAGATACATGCAGAATTATACTGTTAGGTATTTTTGAAGGAACGCCTAGTAGGATACCACAAGTTATGTACATTGATTTTTAAAAAAGCACTATTCACAAGAGCCCCAATTGTCAGACACTCAAATTTCATAAAAATATGATGAAGATTAAATTGTGAAATAGGTATATAAGACACTATGGAGAAATCATGTTATTTATTGCTATTTCCAATATGAATGTTTCATAATATTTTGTGTAAAAAGATAGATGTATGTATATAGAAATGCATGCTTTCACTTACATGAAGTTCAGAATCAGATAAAACTACCTATGTGTCAGGATCTCCCCCTTTGGGAACTGGCCAGGTTACCGCAAAGGAAGAGTCGGGGAGACTGAGGAAGGTCAAGCTAAACACACTTTATTGATACTCTAGGCAACTAGGAGGAGAGATCGCTCAAGCCTACTCCTGCGGGCACTAGGCACTACGGACCAGGAGCTTCTCCCCGCGGGCACTAGGCACTACGACTGGGGAGAGAGGCTGAGCAACCTCTGGTTTACAGCATCTGAGGGTCCCCTTGTATACAGTTTCTAGAGGCCAGCCCCGCTCACATTCTGAACCCCCAGGGTCCCGTAGTCATGGCAACGACAGTTTGTAGTTAGGCCTTCTGTTTTCAAATCTTACCAGCTAGGGTGGTTACCTTTCTACTTTTCTTTCAAGCTGCGCTACTGCACAGTTACTCTTTCAAATGGCACTACAGTTACTTTGTTTCAAACGGCACTACAATTACTTTCTCTATGAATGGTTTCCTAACACTATGCCATGATGCTGGGTACATTAAGGGAGGCGTAGAGTTAATGAGTAGAAAAGGCATAAGGGGACACAGCTAGATCATATTTTGTGGCCTGTATTGGTTACACAATTATAGACATGTTGAGGATAAATGAAAAACTCATTGAGGGCATGTGAGACATTCCATATGTGAATTATTAATTGAAATTGGTTATTAAAATAAAGAACAGATAGCTGCAGCCAAGCACAGTTATTGACTTTGTACCTTCACGCTGGAGCCGTCCGGTGTTCCAGTTGTGTAATGGTGGCACCTCCCGTGTATGTGACAGGTATTGAACTGGGAGCTGACTGTTTGGATTATGAAACAAGATCTTTCCTAGAACAAGATACAGATACTCACCTTCAGTTCTTTTATCCCATGTTGTTCTGAAAGTTCTAGCCTGAATAACTTGAAAAGAGAATAAAACAAAAAGCATCTGAATTGGAAAGGAGGGTATCAAACAGTTACTGTTCACAGATTACATTATTTTACTTGAAGAAAACCCCAAAGACTCCATCCAAAATCATTTAGAACTAAGAAACATTGAAAATTTGTAGGATACAATTTTGGTGCACTGAAATCAGTAGTATGGCTTATATAAATAGCAACCTAAAAAGAAATCAAGAAAGCAATCCTATTTCAATAGTTACAAACATATCTAGGAATAAATTTCACCAAAGAGATCGAGTCTCTAAAATGAAAACTATAAACCATTGAAGAAGGAAAGTGAAGAGGACACAAAGAAATGGGAAAAAGTATCCCATGCTCATGAGGATGCAGTATCGCTAAAATGTGCATACTATCCATGTTGATTAACAGATCCAAAGCAATGCTCACAAAGATTTCCACCCTGCTCAGGTTTCACAAGAAAGTAAATAGGGTGCTATTTTACTGTAATCCTTAGAGCTTACTGACTTACTTCCAGGCAATGTAAGACAGTTGTATTTTTATGTTCAATGTCTGTGTTCAATTATTTTTTTCACTTTCCTTGAGATTCCAACTAAAAATTCGCTAGAACTATGGTTCATAACATTTAACTTTGTTTATAGTGCTCATCATTATTTTTTGTTTTCTGGTCTAGGGAAAACTCTTGATCCTCTTCAAATAAACTAAAATGTAGTTAAATTCATTTTATTACTCATATATGTTTAAAATATCATTATAATTATATTTTTATGACATAAGCTACATGGTTACTTTGGTTTTGTATTTCCTGAAACATCTTTTAAGTTCTGACAATTTTTTTATATCTTTGTGTTTGTAGACACTTTGAAATATTTGTAGTATTCAAGGCTGGACTATATCTCCTTCCTCAAGTGACAAGGGCAACGCAAGCTGTGGCAGTGGGAACCCAGCTGGTGAAGGGGATGTGACTAAGAGGACAGGGGATGTGATGCCAAGCAGCATTTCTGTAGTGCCTGAGCAGTCTCTTTTCTTTTCTACTATATTCCCTATATTATCTGTTGATCCTGGGATTCTTTCCATTATTCCTGTATAGCATGGAGCTTTGTCCAGAATGTTAGGACATTGCTGACATGAGCCAGGTTAAGCCTGACATCTTTTTTTCTAATACCTCTGATTCTGGTCTTTTCCCTGGAAACTTCTGATCATATGGTAACAAATTCTGATACATATGACCTTCTTTCAACTTATTTTCCAAGAATATGAGCTCCCAATAGCCCTTTGAAAATCTCATCATCTCAATGTTACTATTAATATAAGGCCACTCACACCACTGCCTCTGGAAAAGTAAGCTATTTTTTCAGCAGGAATTTCCAGTGAAAATTCAGGAATTATCAAGTTTTGAAATGACTGTGTTTTTTTTTTCTTTAATTTTTAACCTTTGGCCTAACTACTAACTAAAGTGAACAATATTTGTCCAAAGTTCAAAGAGTACTGCGTGTTTCATAATAAGCTTTCAGTGCACTTATAACATCTTGCAATCCCAAGACTTCCAGTGCATTTGCACACATCACATCCATGGATCTCTTCATTGTCCTGGTGATCTGTCTTTCTTGTTTGCTTCTTGTTTCTCTGTTGAAGCAAAGCTATGCCAGAAGGAAGCTCCCGCCTGGCCCCACGCCTTTCCCACTTGTTGGAAATATCCTACAGCTGGACAGGAAGAACATCAGCAAATCAATAAGCACGGTGAGTATGAGTAGTTCTCTTGGTTGCTCACCCTGAGTGAATAAGGCGGTTCTATAATTAATACCATGTGGTGAGATGCAAAATTTTACTGTGAAGGAAAATTTTTATATGAATTATGAAAAGAAGATCTTAAACGAAAGCATTAATTGGATTATAGATGTGATTTGAGAATTTATACAGCTAGAAACAATTTGATTAATAAGATAATATTAACATTCCCAAAAGTAGAAATTTTTTGTTCTTATTTTAACCTACATTCATTTTATTGTTATTGTTTTTTGATGAAACATAATGAATATTAAACTGCGTGAGTAAATATTTCTAAAGCATACATTGATTTAAATTCAATGAATGAAACAACTGAGTCAGGGATTTTCAGTCTCTTTTATATTTGTTCAATAAATGAATCAATTACTTATCTAGACCAAGTTAATCTAAAAGTTTCCTATGACAGCAGATTACCAGACCTCTGTCCTGGATGCTCCTGCTTCCTGTCCTTGATCTCTGGATTTGAGGGATTGTGTGATTATGCACCCCTTCTCCATGTTAGTTTATTGTATGGGGCAAGTTTTCAATCTTTCAGAGCTTGAATTTCTCTTTGTTAAAATGCATATGATCATTATTTCAGTTGGAGGTTACAAGAGTAAATCATAAATTTACCAAGTAATTAAAAGTCTATTATGCAGCAGCCGGTTCATGGCTTACTTGGTTAATCCCCTGCCTACGGTGCCGGTGCCGCATCCCATATGGGCACCGGGTTCTAGTCCCAGTTGCTCTTCTTCCAGTCCAGCTCTCTGCTGTGGTCCGGGAGTGCAGTGGAGGATGGCCCAAGTGCTTGGGCCCCTGCACTCACATGGGAGACCAGGAAGAAGAACCTGGCTCCTGGCTTCGGATTGGCGCAGCGCCGACCATAACAGCCATTGGGGGAGTGAACCAATGGAAGGAAGACTTTTCTCTCTGTCTCTCTCTCTCTCACTGTCTAATTCTATCTGTCAAATAAAAACAAAAAAGTCTATTATGCACTAAGTGCTATGTTAAGGTACATACAAGGACTATGCAAAGATGAGTGAAAATTAAGAGATCTTTGAATTATGGCAATCACAGTCTACAGGGTTAGCATGTATTTAAAAAGAAAATGAGCAAGATGACATAGGATTCCATGTGTTAACACAGCCATTATACAAGGAGGCCATGTAACTTGGGCGATCAGGGACACAGGTATAGTCAGCAAAGTTTACTCTGAGGAACAGAAGCTGTGCATGAGACTTGAGGAGTGAATGTGC
>PVJM010001897.1:6179-57364 GCA_004026855.1 Lepus americanus
AGGATTAGCCTGTTGAGCCACGGCGCCGGCCCTGGTAGTGTTTTGTCAAACCTAATTTTAAAACTTTATCAGACTAGTAGGAATTATATTTTAGTATAGATTTAATGGTTTTCTGACTATTTTAAAGTGCATGTGAGTGAAGTTGAAGATCTGCTCATTTAATTGCTGTTTATAGTACTTGCCTATTTTCTTGCTAGGGTATGGTCTTTTTACTTTTTGTTTGTTGGCGTCGGTGTGTGGCCCAGCAGGTTAAGCACTCGCTTGCAATGCCAGCATCCTGTGTCAGCACTGGTTGGAGTTCCATCTCCTTCTCCTGATCCAACTCCCTGCTCTTGGACGTGGGAAAGCAGAAGATGATGGCCCAACTAATTGGTTCCCTGCCACCTTTACGGGAGATTCAGGTGATGTTTTCGGGTCTTGGTTTCAGTCTGCCCAACCTCTGGTTTCTTCTGCCATATGGGAAGTGAACCAGTGGATGGAAGATCTCTTTGTATCTTCTTCTCTGTCACTGTACATTTCAAGTAAATAAATCTTTAAAACACACACACACACACACTTATTTGTTGAATTCTTTTAGTACACCATTGGGGCCTTTGACTATAACATAAATTCAAAATGTTTTGTCAAAAAAGAAAACATTAAGTTGAAAAAAGTGATTTTATAAATATGAAGAAATTAATAGCCAATATTATTACAGAAGGGACTCTTATTAACTAGCTACTTCCATTTCCCTCATTTGATAACAAAACAATGCATTTAAATAATACAGAGGATCTAATTCAGTAACCAGATAGATGAATACAGGAGTTTTCTCTTTTACTTTGTATATAATTACGTAGAATGAGTAATGAAATGACCTAATCATTACATTAAGACAAACTTCCTGGCATAATCTGTAACTCAGGTAACATTTTTATTTGGTTTCAGGACTATGTTGTTGATCATTTCCAAATACTTCTTGTTAGAATGTCTTCAGCTCCTCAGAGAGACAACTAACATGAAATCTTATTTCATATTAAGTAGCTTTCTAAAATTATATTTTCTCTATCCCTATGTTACTTGTCAGCCTTTATCAGCTGCAAGAATAAAAAAAAAATAATAATAAATTTCCTGTTCTGTGAAAGCCTTCCCGGTGTTAGCTGGAGCCTATTAAAAGAAGATGCCAGGGCAGTGCTGTGGTACAGTAGGTTAGCACCCTGCCCTGAAGCTCCAGTATCCCATACGGGCTCCAGTCCCAGCTGCTCCACTTGCGATCCAGCTCTCTGCTATGGCCTGGGAAAGCAGTACAAGATGGCCGAAGTCCTTGAGCCCCTGCACCTGCGTGGGAGACCCAGAAGAAGCTCCTGGCTGCTGGCTTAGGATTGGCACAGCTCCGGCCACTGTGGCCAACTGGGGAGTGAACCAGTAGATGGAAGACATCTCTCTCTCTCTTTCTCTCTCTCTCTCTCTGCCTCTCCTCTCTCTGTGTAATTCTGGCTTTCAAATAAATAAATAAATATTTAAAAAAAAGAAGAAGAAGAAGAGGCTTTCCTTTACAAAATTCCTAAAAATCTACATCTTCTAAATATTTTTTGAGGAGCACTTTCTTGTTCTGGTAATACCCATAACAGTAACTCAGAGTAAAAAGCTAGATTATGTGCTTTATTGCCCTCAAGTAGGGAGTAACTCTAGTAATTTGCACAAAAACTGATATGCCCCAAAAATGATTCCTTCTGGAATCAATTTATCATTTGATCATATTTATTGACACTGTTTCAATGCCTAAAAGTATGTAAGTAAACAATTAAAAAGATAAGATCTCATAAATGATTTATAAAGCTGTCATTAGTAGTGGTTTCTTTTTTAATGTGTTTATTTTCACCTTACTTATACATCAAAGAGACAGAACTCTTCCACCAACTTGCTCACATTCCAAATGTGTACAACAGCCAGGGCTGGGCCAGGAAAAAGCCAGGAGCCCAGGACCAGTACAGGTCTCCCTCATGAGTGTCAGGGGCCCAAGTACTTGAGCTATAACCTGCTGCCTCCCAGGGTGTGTATTAGCAGGAAGCTGAAATATAAAAGGAGGTGGGTCTTGAAACCCTGTTTTCTGATATGTGATGTGATTATCCCAAGCAAAGTCTTAACAGTTGCACCATATGACCACCCCGACCATCTCTTTTCCAATGTGATTTATTAAAATAATACTAATAGTCACCAGATTCTGAATATCATTTTTATTCTAAAAATACATCTAATTTCAGAAAACTTTTTTCAATGAGCTTCCTCTCACTGTTCAATATAATTCTTATAAAATGCCAAAAAACAAATGCCAGAGGGCAGATGTTTGTCCTAGATGTTATTACACCAGTTAAGAGGTCCATGTCTCATATCAGAGTAGCTAGGTTCAATACCTGGGTCTACTCTAGATTTCAGGTTCCTGACAATAAAGACCATGGAAGGCAGCAGCTCTGGGCTGGAGATTCTGGCAACCAGCTAGGAGACTTAGTTTGAGTTCTTGGCTCTTGATCCAGCTTGTCCCAAGGAATGAAGCAGTGAGGCACAGAGTGCTCTTTCTCTCTCTCTGCCTCTCAAACACATATACACATACATGAGAAACAATTACCTTTAGAATGTTAAGAATGTAAGTACGCACATATCTTCTTAGACCACAAAGGAATAAAACCAGAAATCAACAAGAACAACAGAACATTTTACAACTACCTAGAAATTAAACAACACACTACTGAATGACCAATGAGTCACTGAAGAAATTAAAAAATAAATCAGAAAGTTTCTTGAATTAAATGAAAATGAAAATATATCTTCACAAAATCTGTGGATACAGCAAAAGCAGCATTAAGAGAGACATTTATAGCATAAAGTGTTTATGTTAAAAAATAGGACTCAAATAAATTATCTAATGATACATCTAAAAGACATAGAAAAAAAGAAGAAAAAAAAAACAGATCTCAAAATTAGCAGGAGGTGAGAATAATTAGGATCAGAGCAGAAATAAGTGATTAAAGCTTAAAAAAAATGCAAAAGATTAACTAATAAAAAGTTGGTTTTTGAAAAGATAAACAAAACAGACAAACCCTTAGGCAGGCTAACAAAGAGAAAAAACTCAAATAAATAAAATTAGAGATGAAAAATGAGCCATTATAACCAACATCCTGAAATACAAAGCATCATAGCCATACCACCCTAAAAATGCTAGATCTTGTCTGATCTCAGAAGAAGGTGAGGCCTGGCTAGTACTTGGATGAAATAGACCACTATGAATAACTGTATGCAAACAACTTGCACAACTTCAAGAAAATGGATGTATTCCTGGATATATATAACCTACCAAGGTCAAGTCACGAATACATAGAGAATCTAAACAGACCCGTAACAAGCAATGGGATTGAAGCCGTCATTAAGTCTCCCATCAAGCAAAAGTCAAGGGTCTCATGGCTTTATGACTGAATTTTACAAAGCATGCATAGAAGAACTAACTCCAATACTTTTAAACGACTCCAATATAGTGGATAGCATAGAATTCTGTCAAATTCTTTTTATGAGGCCAGCATCCTGACACCAAAACTAAAAAGACAGCACAAAAACTGCAGACTTACATTCTTGATGAACATAGATGCAAAAAAATCTCAACAAAGTACTAGTGAACCAAATAATAACACACAGTATACATCACTGTCAAGTGGCATTTATCCCAGAGATGCAAGGATAGTTCAACATTCACCTCCAATAAACATCATAAACCACATCAACACATTGAAAAACAAAAACCGTATGTTCATTTCAATAGATATGGAGCAAACATTTTCTAAGACTTAATATCTCTTCATGGTAAAAAACCTTCCAAAATTAGGCATGGAAGGAACATCTCAAAATTATAAAGGCTATATATGACAAACCAACAGGCAGTATCATACCAAATGTGAGAAAACTGATAGCCTTTTACCAAAGATCTGGAACATGACAAGGATGCCCACTTTCCCCACTCTTATACAATATATTATTGCAAATATTAGAAAGAGTAAATAGGGAGGAAAAAGAAATAAAGGGCGTCAAAATTGGAAAGGAGGAACTCAGAACACTCATGTTTGCAGATGACATGATGTTGTACATGGAAAAACCTAAACACTCCACAAAAAGTTGTTAGAATTGCAAATTCAATTCAGTCAAGTAGCAAATTACAAAATCAATGTACAAAAAAAGGTAGCTTTTCTATACACTAATGATGAATTCACCTAAAAGAGTAATCAAAATAGAAATGCCGTTCACAGTTGCTGTACAAACACAAAAATCAAACTTAGGAATAAAATCAACCAAAGGCATCAAAATCTCTACAATAAATATTATAAAATCATCATGGAAAAAATCATCAATAAAATATGCAAAAATGCAAAGACAGCCCTCGCTCATGGTTGGAAGAATTGATATCGTTAAAATGTCTACTCAATATAAAAGCATGTAGTGCTTCAATGCAATTCCTATCAAAATACCAATTACATTCTTTTTTTTTAAGATTTCTTTATTTATTTGAAATTCAGAGTTACACAAAAAGGAGAAGCAGAGAGACAGAGAGAGAGAAACAGGGAGAGAGAGAGAGAGAGAGAGGTAGAGACAGAGAGGTCCTCCACCCGCTGGTCCACTCCTCAGATGGCCACAATGGCCGGAGCTGTGCCGATCTGAAGCCAGGAGCCAGGAGCCTCCTCCAGGACTCCTGTGTGGGTACAGGGGCCCAAGGACTTGGGCCATCATCCACTGCCCTCCCAGGCCACAGCAGAGAGTCGGATCAGAAGAGAAGCAGCCGGGACTAGAACCGGCACCCATATGGGATGCATGCGCCTCAGACCAGGGCATCTTCTACTGGTTTCCCAAGCCATAGCAGAGAGCTGGATTAGAAGTGCAGCAGCCAGGTGCCCATATGAGGTGCCAGCACTGCAGATGGCAGCTTCACTCACTATGTCACAGCGCTGGTCCCTCTGTACTGTTTTCTACAGTGGTTGCATTAATTTACATTCCCACCAACAGTGTATAAGAGTTCTTCCTTCTCCATATCCTCTCTGGCATTTGTTACTCTCTGTCTTTTGGATAATATTCATTCTGACAGGGATGAGATGATACCTCATTATGGTTTTGACTTGGATTTCCATGCTGGTTAACATATATTTGTTGGCCATTTGTATTTCTTCTTTTGAAAACTGTCTGTTGAGGTTCTTTCTGCATTTCTTAACTGGCTTGGTTGTTTGTTTTTTGGGTTGCTGATATATTTTGGTTACTAATCCTTTGTCAGGTTGCTTCTAAGTATTTTTTCCCATTCTCTTGGCTCTCTCTCTTTTTTTTTTAACTTGGCCGGCAAGCTGCACTGATCCAAAGCCAGGAGCCGGGTGCTTCCTCCTGGTCTCCCGTGTAGGTGCAGGGCCCAAGGACGTGGGCCATTCTCCACTGCACTCCCGGGCCACAGCAGAGAGCTGGACTGGAAGAGGAGCAACCGGGACAGAATCTGGCGCCCCAACCGGGACTAGAACCCGGAGTACCTGCACCACAGCCGGAAGATTAGCCTACTGAGCCACGGTGCCGGCCATGGCTATCTCTTTATTGAGCGTTCCTTTGTTGTGCAGAGGCTTCTGAGTTTGGTATAACCCCCTTTGAGTACTTTTGCTTGAGTTTGCTGTGCTTTGGGGGTACTTAGGAAGGACTTATCACCTATACTACTGTCTTGAAGTATTCTACATTTTCTTGCATTGGCTACATAGTTTCAGGTCTTTAATTTAGGTCTTAAATTTAGGTCTTGGCCGGTGCCGTGGCTTAACAGGCTAATCCTCCGCCTTGCGGCACCGGCACAGCGGGTTCTAGTCTCGGTTGGGGCGCCGGATTCTATCCCGGTTGCCCCTCTTCCAGGCCAGCTCTCTACTGTGGTCCAGGAAGGCAGTGGAGGATGGTCCAAGTGCTTGGGCCCTGCACCCGCTTGGGAGACCAGGAGAAGCACCTGGCTCCTGGCTTCGGATCAGCGCAATGTGCCGGCCGCAGCAGCCATTGGAGGGTGAACCAACGACAAAAAGGAAGACCTTTCTCTCTGTCTCTCTCTCTCTCTCTATCCACTCTGCCATTGTAGCCATTTTGGGAGTGAACCAGTTGGATGGAAGAATTCTCTCTCTCTTACTGCCTCTGCCTCTCTCTATCTCTGCCTCACAAATAAATAAATAAATCTTAAAAAAAAAAAAAAAAAACTATGTTATCTCAAAAAGGAAGGAAAGACAGAAAGGGGGCAAAGAAAGGAAGGAGAGAGGGAAGGAAATATCATTATATTATTAGATTTGTATCTACGATCTACATTAAATCTGTTTGCTATATATTAATATCACAATAGAGAAAATTAAAAATAAGCAAGAATGTTGTACTGATTACAATTCAAACATATAAATGTTTGCTTAAATAATTTTATGTGTTATACAACACATAAATTTTAGACTTACAATGTAAAGGAAATTCTTCCATCTAACAGTTTCTCAAAGCCAAAGTGAACTTTCTTTAGTTTCCTGAAAATCCAGTTAGATGGTTCTGTATCTGAGCCACAAAATCAGCCTGACAAAAGACAAGACTCTACCCTGAATGCCTCTCCTTACCACCTCACCTGCACAGGACATGTGAATGAAAACCAAAAGGGGCTAGCAAAACTAGTACAGCACTGATTTCTCCTGTTCCTTACTCTCTTCCTTATCAGTGGGCATAGTGACAACTCAATCCACCAGCAAGATGGGGACAGTGCCACACAAGTTGCTCAATTCTTCGTAATATAGGAAAGCACTGATCAAGCACTCAGACTTTGTGACAACATACACTCTGGTACATGGGTCTGAGAACGCAGCCAGTTTGAACTGATACACAGTAAAGCACTTAACATTCACTCATGCTATTCAAAACAATACACATGAAACAGATAATGCAAGAACACTTCACAGTTATGCACAGGCTGATTTCAAATCACTTCATTCTAAAGAAGAACAATAAATAAGTCATAATAATTAACAGAACTTTGGTGAATCAGGGTATCACTATGGAAAACAAAACCAAACAAAACCCCACATACCTATTTTGCTATCTACCTTTAATCTGCTTTGAAATACACAAGAACACTGAGTTTGCAAACATAATGTTTATTTTTTCATTTGGAACAGCAAAGTAAGCAAACAGTGTCAAAGCAGGCAAACATCATGACAACTTCATCTCTGTCACCAATACACCTCCCTCTCTCAGATAAACTCTGTGGCACAGATTCAGTAACTTTTCCCTTATGACCTCCAACTCCCCTCACTGTCCCAAAGCCACATGGGAGCCAAAACGAATTAAGACTTTCTGGAATCTTTTGGTTAAAGACTTTACTTTAAGTTGAAATGTGAAGAAAAGGGCAGTGAGAGAAAATCTCAGAGGCAGTAGTTATAAAAGAATGTTTCCACAAAGATGTAGCATCAGGAGGAAATCTGAAGGGAATGAGCAAAGACACTGAGGAATAATGAAGTAAGTGAACGTATAAAGGGAAGAAATACTGCAAAATCATTTTGAAAGACAGACGGTCACAAAGAAAGAAACTGTTTGAATATTCCTCATAGGAAAAATTTTCAAGTAACTCACAATTTAGAGAACAGCAATAAATTATCCTTTTTTATGTAAATTTTACTGAATAATCAGAAATTTTCCTTAGTGTGTAGGAATAAATACTGTGTATGAATGGATGGTGAATGGAAAGGACAGATGGACAGGTAAAGACATACGTTTTGATGGAGATATAGGTGTCTATATGTTTGTATCTGTTACCCTCTATATGTTGATTTTACCTCTGTTGTATTTCTGTGTTCAAGGATGCTATGGCCAATACTGTTTTCTTTCAATTTTTTTCCTACTTATTTTCTGTATTTCCTGTTCCAGGAGAGAAAAACACTCAAGTGTAGCATGAGGGTGGTACGCAAGCATAAGAGGAGGGACTCCTATAGCGTGAGACCTTCCTTTCCTGAAGGGCTAACACCCATGCATGTATGTTCTCACTATAGGTGTTTGAGTAGCATATTTTCCAAACCTTCATAGATAGATAAGGAAAAGTTAGATTGAGCCTTTCTGTGGAGTCGGAGTTTTCCTCTTGGTCGATTATCGTGATTTGATAGAGGAAAACATCCACAATGACTGGATCACAAAGTGACATAAATGCCATCTGTAGAAACAGGCATCTATCACCTACAGAATGTCCAGAGTCAATCTCTGCGGGAGAGTACTGCAGTTTGACCCAAGATATGCCAAGTATATTTTCTTCCAAGAAGTCCCTGGTGCTTCCAAGCACAGCCCCTGCTGGGGATATATTTTAGGCTCCAAAGTGAACAGAATGTTAAAAACAAAGATTTGTGAGAGTCTTTTCTTGGCAAATTTGACAACAATTTGTGCCTATTACTTTGTAATTAGTCATATAGTAAATGAAATACAGGATATGATTTACATGTATATATATTTGCTACTTACCAAGAATATGAATATAAATACCGGTGGAAAAATAAATGCTTAGGAGAGCAAAGGAACGAGATGGGGGGGGGGGGGATAGAAATTAACTTGTCGTTGTTCTTATTTGCCCACCGATCCTTTCAGACAGAACCTTGGATTCATATTCTAAGGACTCCAAGGAGGAACATTTTACTACTTCAAAAGATCTAGTCCAAAAATTTCTCCCCATCTTCTCTGTCTCCAGGTATTATCAATGACAGCTTATGTGGGACAACAGAATTAATGGTTATTCTGCCTTTTCTTATCCACTGATGTTGCGTCTCCCTACATTATCTATAAAGCTGACAAACTTGAAGAATAACCTGCAAGGAGAAGTATGATCATCCCTCTCCACCTTTCCCGTCTGATCTAGTATCATGAGTACCCTTCTTGTCTGCTACAACCACATGCATTTCTTCTTAGGCCTCTGAATTTACCATGGGTTTGTGCAACCACGGTTTCCTTTATCTGCAAAGAACTTCCTGCCTTCTCAGAACATAATCAACTCCTAAACATCCTTCATATCTCAGCTCAAACGTCAGTCCCCACAGAAGCATTCCTGGACCCCTTGACTTAGTTAAATCGTTATTATAGGAAGCTACAGCTCTACTTCAAGCATACTGTCATGGGTATTTTTTTTAGTGTGTATGATTACCTTATGAATATATATGTTCTCCAATAGATTGATAATTTCATGACGGAAAGGACAATTACTCATTCTTAATATAATTGTATTTCCAAGGCCAATAAAGCACTTGGAATCTAACCTGCAGACAATAAATATTACTCAAATGACTGACTAACTAATGAATGAATTAACCAATGAATGAAGCAAGAAACTCACTACCTCCCTTCTCTATATTGTCTGATAACTTACTTAGTGGCATAACAATCAATGAATAATTATATTCAAGATCTATTATCAGCTCTTCAGAAAATTATCACCTCTTGTGGCTTTTAAAAGAGATTTATTTATTTATTTATCTATTTGAAAAGCAGAGAGACAGGAGAGACAGAGAGAGAGAGCTTCTGTCCGTTGGTTTATTCTCCAAATGACCACAACAGCCTGTCTCAGCCAGGCCAAAGAAGGAAGATTACTCCAGATTTCTCACGTGGGTTCAGGGACCCAAACACTTGGGCCATCCTCCACTGCCATTCCAGGTGCATTAGCGTCGAACTGGATTCGAAATGGAGCAGCGAGGAATCAAACTGGCACCCATATAGGATGTCAGCTTAATAGGCAGCGATTTAACCCACTATGCCATGACACTGGCCCCTCCTGTGGATTTAATAAACTCAATGTATTGGAAGATAACTAGGGGCAATCTAAGCCCATGCTATATAAACAGATAAACAACAACAAAAGTTTAAATTAAAAAATGAAATACCTTAAAGATATTAATGTCTGCATATCAAATTATTACAGCTATAATTATAGGAACAAAAAGATAACTGTATCTTCAAATATGAAGGAAAAACAGTAACACTAACTTCTTGAGTCCCAAAGAGGTCACATCATATTGTAGAATCCCACTCACAAAGGCTCAGATTACACCAAAAGCTAATACTGTATTTAGAGCAGTTACATGTTATTGGCTTATAAAAATTTTCCTGGAACAGAAGCCAAAGTGGACAGGGTAAAAATTATGCAAATGGAACTAAGCCCAGCATGAAATATCCAGCTCTGAATGTTCTTTTACTATGTCTTACTTTAGGATATATGTATATTGTAGAATGTAAGCCTAAAAATTCTCAGAGAAATTCATTTGGATATTGGAGTGACTGATGTAACTCAAGAGAGAGATACCTGAATTATTAGCTGTTTGGGTGTACTGAATAAAGACAGGGAAAATCCAAACCAGTAAATGATGTGATGTAACATGTAGTAGAAGACACTATTATACTGGTCAAAGATCACTGACTTAAATCCTGGTATTGTTCTGTGACTCTCACTTAAAATTCAAAGAGGGAAAAGATGTTAAACACTACCAACCATGAGGGATATGTAAATCAAAACTACAATGAGATACTTCTTCACACTCACTAGGATGAATTGTAATGATAAAAAAAAAAAGTACGCAGAAAATGCACATTGGTGAGGATGTAAAGAAGTTGGAACAGTAGAACTGTAAAATAGGAGGTCTACTAAGGTAAACAGTTTGACAGTTCTTCACAAAGCTAGACACAGAACTACCGGGCAATTCTACTCCTAGAAACAAATGTGCATACAGGAACATTCCTAATAGTACTATTCACAATAGACAAAAGAACCCATTGCCTACCGACAGATGAGCCAATCAATCAAATGTGGTACACAGATGTGATGGACTAGTACCCAGCTCTGAAAAGGAATGAAGTATGCGTGCACACTACCTTGTGAATGAGCCTTGGAAGCAGTATGCTAAGTGAAATACGGCAGACACAAAATATGATTCACTGTATGATTTTATTCATATGAAATATAAGTAAGGAAATTCTTTAAGAAAAATATAAGAGCAGGCGTGTGGTAGCCAGGGACCGGTGGGAAGAGAAACAGGAAGTAACTGCCTAAAGAATAGCAGATTCTATTTTTGGAGTGAAAAAAATGTTTTTGGAACTACACAAAAGTGGTAGTTGCACAAAATTATGAATGAAGATGCTTCCAAATTGCACACTAAAAATGACCAATTTTAAGTTACATGAATTTCACCTAAAAAAAAAAAAAGACTGAAGATAAGCCTTCCTGAATAGCCATGTTAAAAACTCAGCAAATAATCTCCACCAATACAATGATAAAACTGTCCAAAACTGGAAAGTGATTAAAGGCACATAGAGTGAAATATTTATTCAAAAGAAACTCCCAAGCTACAGTAAAACACTGGGAGTCTGCAGCATTTTATCCTGGGGCATCCTTCACCTCCTTTACCGGCTCCCACCTCCTCACTACCGTATTTCTACCAGGCACGGGAAGAAACGCTATTGAACAGAAATGATAAAGACCCTTCCTTGGGGGTGCTGAGAAAAACAACAGCAATACTGAGTGCCAAGGCCAATGCCACACCTTGCCTGAACTTCTACTACTGGCAAGCAATGGATCTACCTGCAGTCAGAAATGTTACTGGCACACTTAGAGGAAAAGGCAGTTAGAGAGAGGCTTAACAAACTCCTATGCATGCCCAGGGGTCCAGAAGGCTTTGGGATTTACCACAGGAGCATGGAAAGAGCCCTACTTTTCCATTCATGCTTACCTGAACATAAGGTCTTTTATAAGCATAAAATTAAAGAAGGAAGAGATACATGACCTTCTTAAACTCTGAATGTCGCTCTTGATTCAAACTCAGATTTATCCGGAAAGGGTGAGATTCATACTGCCTCAATATGTTTAAGTCAACCACTGACCAGTCACTGTGTGACCACTAAAATGATCCAGGGGAAACCTCAGGAAGCCAGACTTTTAGAGTGAAATTACTGGGGCCAGCCTTGTGTCATAGCAGATAAAGCTGCCACCTGCAACACTGGCATCCCATATGGGCACCAATTCAGGCCTCGGCTGCTCCACTTTCAATCCAGCTCCCTACTAATGTGCCTGGGAAAGCTGCAGAAGAGGGTCCAAGCATGGGAGACTGGGATGAAACTCCTGGCTTCATCCTGGCCCACTCTTGGCTGTTGGATCCATCTGGGAAGTGAACCAGCAGATGCAAGCTTTCTCTCCCTGTCACTTTTTCTCTCTGTAGCTTTTCCTTGCAAATAAATAAATAAATCTTTGGGGACAGCGCTTTGGCGCAGTGGGTTAACACCCTGGCATCCCATATGGGCACCAGTTTGAGACCTGGCTGCTCCACTTCCAATCCAGCTCTGTGCTGTGACCTGGGAAAGCAGTAGAAGATGGCCCAAGTCCCTGGGCCCCTGCACCTGCGTGGGAAATCCAGAAGAGGCTCCTGGCTCCTGGCTTCAGATAGGCGCAGCTCCGGCTATGTAGGCCAATTAGGGAGTGAACCATCAGATGGAAGACCTCTCTCTGTCTCTGCCTCTTCTCTCTCTGTGTAACTCAGACTTGCAAATAAATAAATAAATCTGTAAAAAATAAATAAATCTTTAAAAAATGAAATTACTAATTAAATTTTAAAAAGAGAAACAGGCAGAAATGTCAAATGATGCACACTGTGGGTGAGACAGAATCCACAAAATTAGTCCAGGGAAATCACTAAACAAATAATAGCAACAATAATTTCTGAGGTAGAAATAGGTGGTGACGAGATCAGAAACCAGAGTTACTATACTACATTCTCAAACTGTCCAGTTTTCAAACAAAAATTATGAGCCATGCAAAGCCACAGAAAATTGTCAACCATGTACAGGGGAAAAAGAAGCTACCAAAGACTGTCTCTAAGGGATCCCTAATGTTGGACTTGCAGACAAAACCTTCAAGATAATTATAATTATGTTCAAAAAAGTAAAATAAATTGTTCAAAAAATTAAAAAAACATGTTTTAAGGCAGAAGTAAAGTGTATTGATTATATATGTTAAGACCAATAATTACAAAGCAAAAACACACAACACTGAAAGTGTAGAGAGGGAAAAATAAAGTCAGTACAACAAAACATTATTGAAAAGGTGCAACAGAACATGTGCACAGCCACAAGAAAGAAGGAGCAAATTTAAAGACCAATCATTAAACGTGATATAATAATCTTAAGGAGGAGAAAGAAGGGGAAAAAAAGAATTAAGAAACAGAACAGAGTCTGAGAGACCCGTGGGTAAATGTTAAGTATAACATATGTACAAACAGTCTTAAAAGGAGGGAAAAAAAAGGATAAAAATCATTTATGTAATAATGATCACAGGCCTCCTAAAATTAATGGAAAACATTAATTACATATCCAAGAAGCTGAACATACTTTGATTATGATAAACAAAATGAATCTACACTCAGAAATATCAAAGACCAAGAGAAAAATTTTAAAGGAGCAAACAGAAAAATGATGCGTTGTATGTAAAGGACTCACATACAGCAGAGTTGTCGTCATTCTCATCATGTCACCAACAATTAAGAGGTAAGATATTTATTTAGGTAAATATGAAAGGCAAATTGTGTTCATTTGTGCACATTTGCTTCATTTAAGTGAATTAAATGATAATTGCATACTGTGTTACCTTTCACATAGAATCTAAAAAAAAAGAATACTCAGAAGCAGAAAGAACAGTGGTCACCAGAAATGGAGGAGATGGCATTGTTGGTAATTATGTGTAACACTCCAATTAAAGGAGGAATACGTTCTAGAGACACAGTGAACAAAAGGGTGACTCTAGTTAATGTATTGCATACTTGAAATTTGCTAAGAGAATAGAACTTAACTAGTTTTAACTCATACACAAAAAGTAATTATATGAGGTGTTAGCTATGTTCATAGCTTAATTGTGGTGGTTTTTATATTGTACACATATATCAAAACATCACTTTGTATACCTTGAAGACATACATTTTTATTTGTCAATTATACCTGTAAAAAGCTTAAAAAACAAAAATAAATAGTCTTAAAAAACAAATAACTGTAAAAAGCAGTAATTGTGATATAATCAAAATACTGGAAGAAAACACGAAACTGTTAATTAAAAATTTTATATCCAGCAAACATTCAAAAACTGAGAAGAAATGAAAATATTTCTAGGTGAATAAATGATTAAAGCATTAAGTATCAGATACTTTCCCTGAAAGAAACACTCAAGAAAGTTCTCTGAGCTAAAAGGTAACAACACTATGGGGCCGGCACAGTGGTGTAGTGGGTAAAGCTGCCTGGGAAAGCAGTAGAAGATGGCCCAAGTCCTTGGACCCCTGCACCCACCTGGGAGACCTAGAAGAAGCTCCTGGCTCCTGGCTACAGATCAGCACAGCTCTGGCCATTGTGATCATTTGGGGAGTGAACCAGCGAATGGAAGATTCTCTCTCTGTCTCTGTCTCTCATTTTCTCTCTGTATAACACTGTCTTTCAAATTAATATATATAAATCTTTAACCAAAAAAAAAAAAAAACCAGTAAACAACACTAGACGGTAAAGTTGATTCCACATCAAGAAACAAAGAATACCAATAAAACAGCATAAAATATAAACACTCTTCTCTTATTATCCTCAGTTATTTACTTAAAACAAATTTTAAAGATTTATTTATTTATTTGAAATGCAGAGTTACAGATAGAGAAAGAGAGAGAGAGAGAGAACGAGAGAGGGAGGGAGGGAGGGAGGGAGGGAGGGAGAGGGAGAGGGAGGGAGAGAGAGAGAGAGAATTTTCTATATGCTGGTTCACTCCCCAAATGGCTGCAACAACTAAGGCAGGCTGAAGCCAGGATCTAGGACGTTCTTTCGGGTCTGCCACTTAGGTGACAGGGGCCTAAAGTACGTGGTCATCTTCTGCTGCTTTTCCAGGCACATCATCAGGGAGCTGGATTGGAGGCAGAGCACGAACTGGCACCCTTATGGGATGCCACTGTTGTACATGGCAGCTTAACCTGCTGTGCCACAATGCTGGCCTCTACCCCTTAAAATTTTTAAAAGGCAATTTAATAAAATAAGAATTATTTAACTGTAGTGTGGGACTCATAACATGTGAAAATATTTCATTTATGTGTTTTATATATTGCTAATATTAGCCTATGATATATATGTATCATTTATGATATGCAGCATAGAGTCTGTGTGTGTGTGTGTATATATATATATATATATTCACATACATACCTACATAAACACATATATAAAGGGGGGGGGGCAGAGTTATAGTGAAGCCAGAAAATTAAAGCTGATAAATAGATGGCAACCTCAATCCACAGAAAGAAATGAACAGCATCAGACAAGGCAAATAGATGAGTTGAAATATATATAATTTGTCCATTTTTCTATAAACATTTTAAAATTTTTGATTTAGTTATTTTCAGTTTATTTCAAAGTCAGATAAGCAGATGGAAAGAGATCTTCCATTCACTGGTTTAGTCTCCAAACACCTATAACAGCTAAGACTGGATCAGAACAAAGTTGCAGGAATCCAGGTATAGACATCATTTGGTGTCTATACCAGGCACTCCAATATGGGGTGTAGGCACCTCAAGTGGTAACTTAAGCGCTCAGTAAAATGTCAGCCCCCTTTTCCTAATCATCTCAATGGCCAATGATAGTATGAACCAATAATTGTAAAGCACTGAGTATGTAACACATACGGATACAATGTATATTATAAGAGGACATGAGTGTGGTTTACAGATTGTGACAAATATATTAATATGTTAATAATAGGATAATCTGGAGTGGGGTGTATGGGAATTCTTTGTGTAACTTCCTAACTTTTATTTTTTAAAGTTAAAAGTATTCTGAAATAAAAACCTTACAAATAATCAGAAGGAACAAGAAAATAGAAGAATTCAAACTATATTGAAGCAGAGTCTTTATTTTATAAGAATTAGGCTAGTATCAATCTAGATTAGAAAAATTAAGAACACATAATGTAAGGGCTGGCATTGTGGCATAGTAGGTAAATCCACAGCATCCCATATGGGCAACAGTTTGTGTCCTGGCTGCTCAACTTCCAATCCAGCTTCCTGCTACTGTGCCTGGAAAAGCATCAGATGATGGCCCAAGGATTTGGGCCCCTGCCACGCATGTTGGAGACCTGGAAGAAGCTCCTGGCTTCAGTCTGGCTCTGTCCTGGCCACTGCAGCCATTTGGGGAGTGAAACAGTAATTCAAAGATCTGTCTCTCCTCTCTCTGTAACTCTGGCTTTCAAATGGGAAATAAATCTTTTTAAAAATGCATAATATATTCTCTATGAAAACACTAATAAAATAACTTTATACATGGATTTATATGTGTATTTAATGAAAAAAAAGCAATTAGAGGAAGGTAAACATCGCAATGTAGGCAATAAAATGACTACCTAGGAGGGGCCAGCATTGTGGCACAGCAGGTAATGCTACTACTTGTTATGTTAACATCCCATATTGGTACCAGTTTGTGCCCTGGCTGCCCAACTTTCAATCCAGCTCCCTGTTGTTGGCCTGGGAAAAATCAGCAGAAGATAGACCATGTGTTTGGGCCTCAGGTTATCCACATGGGAGACCCAGAAGAAACTGCTGGCTCCTGGCTTTGGCTTGGCACAGCCCTGGCCATTGCAGTCATCTGGAGAGTCAATGAGTGAGTGAAAGAATTCTCTTTTTTTTGTCTCTCTCTCTCTCTGTCTCTCTCTTTCCTCTCTCCACTGCCCACCCTACCTCCCTCTCTAAATCTGACTTTCAAATAAATAAATAAATAAATAAATAAATTTTTATAAAAGGATAACATAGGAACAAATAAAAATCTGAATATAGAAAACAAAAGCAAAATGAAAGCTGTCATTTTACAACAACTGCATTAAATATAAATGCATGATAGTGTACAATCAAAAGGCAAAGACTTTAAAGACTTATTAGATGCTATCTTTAAGACACACTTTAAATTCAAATATACAAATTGGATAACAGCAAGATGGTGGAAAATTAATACCATGCAACAGAAATAAGAGAAATTAGCAAGGATATAGAAGATTTAACCAAAGCTATCAAACACTTATCATGACATTTAAAGAATATTTCTCCCAGTAGAAAGCACATTCTTCACAAGAGACATGGACCATTCTCCATGATAGTATATGGTGTATGATTTAAAAAAAAAAAGTGTCTCTGATCTTAAGAGATCTGAAACCCTAAAAAGTATGTGATCTGACCAAAATGAATTTAAATTAGAAATCAACAACAGAAGCAAATTTAGGTAATCAATATTTGGAAATCAAAATCACACATTTCTAAATAACCTATGTATCAAAGAAAAAATCACAAGGATAATTAGGCAGTAGTATGACCTCAATGAAAACAACAACAAGAAATTTATTAGAAAGAGCTAATGCAGTGGAAACTTTTAGCTTTAAACTCTTTTAGTACAACATAATAAAGACATCAAATCAATAATCTCATTGTCCATCTTTAGAAAGTAGAAGATAGAAACTAGCAAACTAATTCACAACCAGGAAAAAACAAACAAACAAACAAAAAGCAGGAAAGATTAGAGTGGAAATTAACAAAAGGAGGAATAGAAAAACAGGAGAAAAAATATCATTAAGTGCTCAGTTGGTTCTTTAAAAAGATCAATAAAACTGAGAAACCTTTAGCTAGACTGACAACTGTAAGAAGATACTTATTACCAAAATCAAGAACAAAGGCAAAAACATCTCTATTGACCATACAGAAAGATTCTTAGAGGCATTCAATAAAAAAAGTTAATGACAACAATTAAACAAAACTGAAATGAAATGGAATATTTCCTAAATAGAAACAAATTGTCAAAAATGGTTCAAGAATAAGTAGAAAATTTGAGCAGATCTATAATTATTTTAAAAATGGATTTAGTCATTTTAAATCTTCCCACAAAGAAAAGACCAGTCACAGATGGCTTCACTGGGGAATTTGCTCATTTACAGAATGCACAACCCCAATTTTTCACAAAGTTTCCCACAAAATAGAGCAGGGGGAAAATCAATTACCAACCTACTTTATTATGCCAATGATACCCTAGTGCCAAAATTGGGGGAAAAAAATCCCTAGAGAATAAAATCACAGGACAATATTCATCTTGTTATAGACAGAAATATGTTCAATAATTATTAGCAAACTGACCTACCAAAACCTAACAAGAATTAAACACCACAACCAAGTCGAATTTACCCCAAGGTAAAGGATTGATTAATATATAAACATCAATTACTGTATTATGTCATATGAGAATAAGCAACAATAAAATGACCACTACAAAGGATATAGAAAGGCAATTAAATTAATATATGCCTACTCACTATAAAAATTCTCAACCAACAAACAATAGAAAAAAATTTTATTCTTAACAAAATAAAGGGGTCTCATGATTTTTTCATTTAGCACCATACTAGAGGTTCTAGCTCAATGTAATGAGTTAAGAAAAATAAATCAAAGTCACCCATAGTGAAAACAAGAATTAAAAGTGTTTTGGAGTAGGTATTTGGTACAGCAGTGAAGTTGTCACCTATAGAGACCCATATCGTGGATCACAGTGCTTATTTGAGCCTAGCTCCTCTGCTTCTTATACAGCCTTCTACAAATGTTCACTCTAGGAGGCAGCGGAGGATGGTTAAGTACTTGGATCCCTGCCAAACCAATGGGAGAAACAGACTGAGCTTTGGACAGAATCTGGGGAGTGAACCAATAGGTAGAAGCTATCTCTCCACCTGCCTCTCTTTCTCTCCCTCCATTTCTCTGCCTTTCATACAAAATGAGTAAAATTTTACATAAAAAATTCAGTTGTCATTACTCGGTGTTGAATGCTATAAATAGAAAGTGTAAAGGAATCCACAAAACTGCTAAATTAATTATTCAGCAAGATTGCCAAATACACTTTCTATATACTCGCAATGAATAATCTAAAAAATGAAAAAAGAATGTCATTCACAATAGTATCAAAAAGAATAAGATATTAAAGAGTTATTTTTTAAAAAGTAGTATGAGACTTCTACACTTAAAACAACCAAATACTGCTAAGAGAAATTACAGAAGCTCTAAATAATGAAAAGGCATTCCACATTAATAGATTGAGAGTTTCAGTATCTCAAGATACAAATTGTCCTTAAATTTATCTAGACACTAAAAAATCCCTATGCAAATGCCAGGAAGGCTTTTTTGGTTTTTTTGTTTGTTTGTTTTTACAAAATTTTCAAGCTGATTTAACAATTGAGAAAACACAAAGGAAAGGGAACAATATCTCTGCCTTTCAAATGTATACATAAATCTTTTGAAAAAGCCAAGAGAGACCCTATCTTTCATCATAAACAAAAATACTCAAAATTGATCATAGACTTAAACATAAAAAATATATAAATGATTAGAATAGAAGAAAATTCTTTGGGGTCTTAAAGCATGACACATAAAAGAAGAAAATGAAAACCTCACATTACAAAATTAAAATTATAAATATTAAAAACTCATGTTCCGGGTCCAACGTTGGGGTAAAGCGGATATAACTGCTGCCTGAGACTGTGGCATCCCATACGGCCACCAGTTCGTGTCCCAGCTGCTCCACTTCCACCACAGCTCCCTGCTAATGTCCTGGGAAAAGCAGCAGCAGATGGCCCAAGTGTTTGCACACCTGTCACCCAAATACAAGACCTGAATGACGCTTGGGCTCCTGGCTTCAGTCTGGCCCAGCCCTGCACCTTACGGCCATCTAGGGCGTGAACCAGCAGATGGAAGTCCTCTCTCTCTTTCAAAAACATAAGTATTTTAAGAAGAAAATAAAGAAATATCCATTTTAAAAAAAAACTTATTTTCTTCCAAGGACACAATTAGGAATAAGAAAAGATAAGTCACAGGTCAGGAAGAATATTTTAAAGTCATATTTAAGATACAGGGCTTTTATCCAGAATATATAAAAACTCTTTAAGACTCAACAAAACAAATAGTCCCATTAGAAATTCACAAGAGAGTTGAACAGACATTTCAGCAAAGAAAAAGGAAGATTAAGTGCATATGAAAAGATGCTCAGGAACATTAATCATCAGGAAATATAAATTAAAACCACCCAAAGCCATCTCTTCCCACCCACAATGACAGCTTGTAAGACACACAGACTGCAGGTAAGTATGTACACCAGGGCAACAATTTTCTTTTCTTTTTTTTTTTTTTGCCTTCATTTAATTTTATTTAAGTTATAATTTTTTTCTTCATATATAAAGATTTAGGAACACAGTGGCACACATACCCCCCACCCTCCCTCCCACCAACATTCCAACCCTTCCTCCTACTCCCTCTCAGATTCCTATTCTTAATTTTTCTTTTGAAAGATTCATTTATTTATGTCAAAGTCAGAGTTACACAGAGAGAGAAAGAAAGTCAGAGACAGACAGAGGTCTTCCATCTGCTGGTTCACTCCCTAACTGGCTGCAATGGCCAGAGCTGTGCTGATCTGAAGCCAGGAGCCAGGAGCTTCTTCTAGGTCTCCCACATGGGTGCAGGTGCCCAAGGATTTGAGACATCTTCTACTGCTTTCCCAGGCCATAGGAGAGTTGGACTGGAAGTGGAGCAGCCAGGACTCAAACCAGCCCACATATGGGATGCCGGCATTGTAGGCACCAGCTCCCCCATTCTTAGTTTTTACAATGATCTATTGTCAGTATACTTAATGGTTGTATAGTTAACCCTACCCTAAGTAAAGGAGTTCAGCAAATACTATGAAGAGAAAAAGAAAACAAAACATTGTTCCTCAATGGAAGAGACAAGGGCTATAAACAACCTTCTATTCTTATAATATCAGTGCAACAATTTTCAAAATCAGTCTGGCATTTTCAAAACAGTTAAATATAAAATTACCCTAAAACCTGGCAATTCTGCTCCAGGTAACCAGACAAAGAGATAAAAATATGTCCCCTAAAGACTTAAGTGAACGTCACAGTAACGTTATTTGTAACAGACAAAAAAGGAAAGAAAAACAAATGTTCAAAGGATAAACAAAATGTTTAACCATATAATCTAAAATCAGTAGAAAATAACAAATAGCTGATGCATGCTACAACGTGGAATAAACTCTAAAACATTATATTAAGTGAAGGAAACCAAACCCAGAAGACCACATGATGTGTGATTCCAATGACATACACTGTCTAGCAAGGTGAACCCATACAGAAAGGAGCTGACTGGTTCTCTGGACTGAGAATGAGAACAGAGACTGACTGAAAATAAGCATGAGAGATCTTGGGAGGATGATGGGAAGATTCTAAACTTAATGGTGCTGATGCCTGCACAGTTACATAGATTTATTTTTTAAAAAATAACTTAATAAGATGGCTACAATCAATTACTTTACAATGCAGATGACTTCTGATGAAGTTGCTACAAATTACTGAAGAAGAGAAACTTCTTCAATTAGATTATCAGAAAATACCATCTGTAATATAAAGTAACATCTTAAAATCTTTGTGCCAGCGCCATGGCTCAACAGGCTAATCCTCTGCCTAGTGGCGCCAGCACACTAGGTTCAAGTCTCGGTCGGGGCACTGGATTCTGTCCTGGTTGCCCCTCTTCCAGGCCAGCTCTCTGCTATAGCCCAGGAGTACAGTGGAGGATGGCCCAAGTGCTTGGGCCCTGCACCCCATGGCAGACCAAGAGAAGCACCTGGCTCTTGCTTTCGGATCAGCGTGGTGCGCCGGCCATTGGAGGGTGAACCAATGGCAAAGTAAGACCTTTCTCTGTCTCTCTCTCTCTGTCCACTCTGCCTGTCAAAAAAATAAATAAATAAATAAATAAATAAAATAAAAAGAAATTCCCTTTAAAAATAAAATAAAATCTTTGGGTTTTTTTATTACAAATATCAAATTCATGCTGCAAATGCACTCCCCTGGTTACATCTGACTACACTCTAATGCAAGACACATATTAAGCATGTTTCTGCTTCACAGATTTTGCATGTTCATGTCCCCTGACTGGCGTGAAATTCCAGAATCAATGTGATACCTGCATGGCTCATTCTTTCACTTCATCAAGTTGGCTGATCAACTGCTACCTGTTTGAAGAGGACTTCAATATCTAAAATAGGTCTTCTGTTCTCTCTCCTCCCTTTGAGTTTATATGTTTCCTCCTCCTTATATTTCTATCTATCTATCTATCTATCTATTTATTTATTTATTTTGAGAGGCACAAGCAGCAAAAAGAGCAACACAGAAAAGGAGATCCGGACAAACACCCACCTGCTGACCCATTTTCCAAATGCTGAAAATGGCCAGGCCTGGGCCAGACTGAAGCCAGGAAGTCAATCATGTCTCCCAGGTAGGTGACAGGTACCCAACTATGCGTGCCATCACCTGCTGGCTCCCAGGATGTACATGGGTAGGAAGATCGAATTGAGAGCAAAGTTGAGACTCAACCAATACAGTGCACGAGACACGGACAGCACAAGCAAGGTCCTAACTGCCAGGTCAAACAGCCACCCCCTTCATTATATATCATTAAGGTTTATTATTAAATAGTCAAAGAGCCCTATAAGAGTATCTGACACACGCTAGAAATCCAATGACTATTTGTTGAATGAATAAATTGTGTCACAGCTATATCTATCCCTGTAAGTGATAATATTTGAAATTATCTTTTAGGAAACTGTTAAAGTGCAGAGAGGCTAAACATACCCAAAAATGTGCCCTTGTTGTGCTACCTCTGCAATAAATTATCAAAGCTTAGAAATATTTACTATTTGTTTACTTCGTAATTTTTTTCTACAGAACAAACTATACAGAAAAAAACACTCCCCCAGATAGTGCTTGGAACGTCAAGCTGCATCTGGAACAGTTTCTGCATTGATACCCACTCTGGATCCATTCCTTTGGCGAGGTTTATGACTGGCTAATTTAAATAGGCTATTGATGTCACAGGGCTTTTGTAGTCATCAATAATGGGAAAAAATTATTATCCTCACCCAGCCGGTGAATAGGAAAGCTTTTGTCAGAGCATGCAGCGGTCATTCTTAGGCACATAAAGAGAATCCCTGTGTTCCAGCAGGCTGACAGAACAGAAAGAATATTAAAATAGGAGACTGTCCTGAAAAGGAAGGTAAGAGACCTCTTTTCCTATACTGTCTCATTAATGGCTTAATCATTAAGCCCAGAATGTTAAGAGAACAAAAAGCCAGGGAAGATTAGGGACAAAATGCATTTCCCACTGTTGTCCTCACTTGTGGAGCCGATCCCTCAGCACACACTCCCGGTTTCTCACCGTCCCCTCACTTACTGCTGTCTCAGGGATGTACAGAAACTTTTTTCTAATCCTCCTTCTCTGAGGATTTGAAAGGAGACACTGAGCACCAGTTGCTGCATCCCTGTCTCTTCTTGCATTTGGGAGCTGGAAGTTGGCAGGGATCACAGTTCATCCTGTGCTCTGGTCCTGTGAGGCAAGGCCTGCCCCTGCCCCTTCCTCCCTTGACTATGGAGGCAAATCTGCCTCATGCTGGCACGCAAGAACTAGAAAAGTCTCTGCTCATATTCTCCGATCCTACCTTCATCAACACTAAAGTCAACCTTTCAGTCTCCATCTATCTTAGCCTTCTACAAAATGCCCACTTTAAAAAAAAGTCAGGCAGAAAAGATTTACTTATCAGCCTTTTCTCAACTCCAAATAGGGCTTAACTGATCAGTATTAATAACATAATTGAAGGAACAGAAGCAGTAAGAATTAGGGAGTACTGAAGTTTCTAATGTTCTTCCTTTCTGAATTATTTTAAAGTGTGTCCATTTCCTTAGTTTCTCAATGGTCTTGTAAAATCTTCTTAATTAAATTTAAGGAACAGGCTGAGAGAAAAAGCAGATTGTCTTTGGTACAAGCCTCCTGGATATTTTTAATGGTAACTTGCATTCAAGAAGCTCAAAATGACTGCAGAGAGAAATGACGATAGAGACCAGAAAGGAATATATCTGAAATGAGAGCCTAAGATTGTTCTTTTGCCAGTCCATTAATTTAGGGACAGTTTGATCAAACCATTTGAGATGACAGGAGAAAAGAACAGATGAAAAATGGATGAAGCTACTCTTACCAAAACACTTTTAACGGATTTTCGGTGCACATTTTATAGAATATTATGCCAAATAAACAACTATTCTAATATAAAGTGCCCATAGTATCAATTATTATCCCTGTCAATCAGAGAATGAAAGCATTCCACAATGGGCCTTGACAGAACCGACTATTATGATTGTTTCTGCAATGTTAGAAATATGTAAATGAAGACACTTCAAGAGGATTTTGACACAACAGGTTTAACTGATAGGGCCTAATTATGTCAGCCAGTGGAATTCAATTACCAAGAGGCACGGATGGACATCCTGGATGCAGAGCTGAGATTAAGTCTACCCATACATTTTTGAGATGTTTTTGAACATAGGAAAGAAATCTGAGCTCTTAATTCTCTCAGATTATTTCTTTAAGATATTATGATTATGATTCCTGATTTTAATATTAAGTGGAAAAATAATAAAATACTTTGTGAGAAAATACAAATACTTACGTTTTTATTAATTTGTAGGAAAAACGTTGTATTACTAAGAAGTTCCTTCCCTCCCAAAAGCTTGATGTGGCTAACATAAAGTAACTGAGTGTCTGGTAGGTGGTCTCCAAAGATGGGTTCTGCAAGAACCATGCTATCCAATGGTCATCCCCATGTGAATTCAACCCCCAGGTGAAGGCAGCTGGCTGGCCCTGTAATTCACTTTTTGGGCCTTTGGAACATAGGGGAAGTGATACTGCACGACTTCCAAGGCTACATCATAATAAATCATGCACTGTCCATCCTGATCTCTTTGAAATACTTCCTTTGCGGGAACCCTGTTACCCTACAGGAGACTGTCATGCTTTGGAAGAGCTAGCCCTATGGAGGGGCTGCATCTATTCCAGCCTTCCCAGCTGGAACTTCAGACGTAAAAGATGAAGCCACCTTGTCTGTTCAGCCCAATGAAGCCTTCAGATGATGGTAGCCCACCTGTAATCTGATTGCCAGTGCTTAGGAAACCCACAAGTGAGAACTATTCAGCTCAACCCATTGAGATATCAGGATCATGAGCTGTAATTTTTAAAAAAAAAATATTAGTGTATGTCTCTAAGTTTTTGGGATGGCAATGTGACTACAGATAACTGTAAGTGGGCAAGGAGTACTATCAGACTAGGTGGGGTCAGGAGACATATATTAAATCTTGCACTGACAAGGTCTGTGGTTTTCTGCGTATCTTCAGTAACATTCCCCCAAGAAGAGATATAAATAATCTGTGTACCTCTAAGGTATTTACCTTGAAACTTCTATGATGTTATAAAAGTCAAAAAGTGGCCTCCAGTGATTAATGAAGACTATCTTATGATTCAATTATAGAAGTGAGAACTATCAGGTCACATGGTCTAAGAATATTTTGAAATCTTTGGTCAAAATGGTATTGTGTTCCACCCATCGGTAGTCTCCTCCCAACTCATTCACCTAGAAAAGCTTTCCAAGTGAAGGCACAAATGTTGAAAACCTAAACAAGAAACAACAAAGTAAATATTTCTTTCTAGAATGATGTTATGGGTCTTGTACCCTTCCAAAAATTATGTCTTCCAATCTCCATCAAGGTCTTCATTATTAGTATTTTCTTCTCTTCATGCAATCATCCAGCTCTGAACCGAGCTTTGTATTTAGTTTATGATTGCAGAAACACAACTATTTTCATACATTTCCTCATAATATACAATGTTCAATTGAAACAAAATTTATTTAATAACTTAGTGGCAGCAACTATCCTATACATCATACCATATATTTATCAAAGTTCTTTCACAATCAAGACAACTATTAATTTTTTACATACCTCTCTCTACTAGATTCCAGTTCCATAGGGGCAGAGATATTTACTGATGTATGCCAACAGATATCTCCAGAACTACGCCTGGCACATACAGGTTCTCAGTAAATACGCATAAATTGAACAAACACGTATATATGTTTGGAGAGGAATGTGAACAGCAGTAGCACATTGCAATGTATCCTGGGAAGTGTGATTCTTCTAAGAAAAATGTTAGATAGGAAGAAACAGAAATAGGAGTTGGCAGTCCCTTTGCTTAAATAAGACACACAAGAGGTTAAACCAGAAGACCACATCTAGTATCTACAGAAAATAAAGAGAACTTGTAGCTTATAAAAAAACTGCCATTGCTATCAATTGCTGCAAATTTCTTCAAGAATTTTTCTCTAGAAACTAGAATAAAATTCTAAAATACAGAGTTCAGATGCCAAAAATATCAGTAGACTAAGTAGACTTAGTCCCAAATAGCAAACTACTTTTTTCTTGCTTCAAATAGTGAATATCAGTATTTACTTTATGATAAAGGGAAATCACGAGAATAATGTAGCAATAAACTTGCATTACTCTAGAAAAATTTTTGTAATATGACATGACTATTTATACATAGGCAACACTGCTTATTTTCTGAGTATCTATAGAATAATTAATCTTCAAAAAACAAAATGATATTTCTGACTTATAAATGCTTATAAAGCACATGTAAATGTGTATACAAATACACACACACACACATATTTTTAGATGAATCTCATCTAATACAAGTAGTCATCATGGTGATTTCATACCAATGGCCCGAGAATGGCTTCCTGTTTTCAAAGGATTGGAAAATATGTTTTATCTTACCACCAATGTAAATGAACACGGTGTGACTCCATTTCCTAATATTATTTCTTTCCTAAGTCTCTCCCTTCTTTCCATCTATTCTCTTTTTTATCTCTCCAAAAGAATAGTATTCCACATATTTTCATCGAAAAAAATTTACACTGTGGAGGAGGAAGAGGTACTGAACACTCTGGCCCACTTCTAGAACTGTTCCTTTGTAGCAACATCTCCTTTGTTGCTCTTTCTTCTTGCTGTGCTGCAACCTGATTCATGCCTGAGTTGACTAGAGATAAAAGCACCTTCACACTGGAGGCACAGGTTAATGGTGACGATTCTAAAGCAATAATTAAGGATAAATAAACTGCAGTGGGTGATGAGTTTCACTTTGGATCAGCACACACAATCCACTCATTATTTCTGTCAACTTTTCAGATTATGCTTTCACTAGGAATCTTTGTAAAAGAACAAGTATTAGCATGGGCCAACGCCTCTAAAAACTGACTAAAAAATGAATTTCTTCTATTGACTGGTGATACAAGTTCAGAAAAAAATTAAACTGATAGCTATTTTGATGATTCTTCACAGCCCTTGTCTCCTCTGTTGAGGAATAGCACTTTCTACTTCATATTACTGGGTGAACTCTGCTTTAGGCTTAACCTTACAAGTATTAAGTAAACTGAAAACACATCTTGGTAAAAGTAGAGTTAATGGGAATAGGAGAGGGAAGACAAACAAAGGGTTGGCATGTGAGTGGGAGGGAGTGTATGGTGGGAGGTATCATGTTCCTAAATCTGCATATATGAAATACATGAAACTTGTCTAACTTAAATAAAATAATAAATAAATTAAAAAAAAACTTGCATCTCTGATGTCAGAATCACACTCAGTTGAAAATTACTCCTAGGATTTGCTTCAAATTTTATATAGCAGCTGGAGGTTCACGTGTTTCTTAGCCACACATTAGTTTTACTCACCTCTCATTTTGTGAGGAATCAGATACCAACAGTGCTCTAAAAACTAACAAGATTCCTCAGATTGCAACTTCCACAGGAAAAATGAGAATGGTAAATTTGCAGAACCTTAATCTGTAAATGAGCTATTTAGGATACAAGCAGATGTTTATTTTTATTTTTCTTTAAGCAATTTCCTCCCAGAGTAACACAGGCAACTTAAATGAAATACGGTCCTTTGCAAGATGGAATGAATGCAACTTAATGAAGACTACTCATGTTCATGAGAGCAATTTCCAAGTCAACATCACAAATGTAGCTTTTATTAGACGTGTTTTTCACACTGGAAGGGATCAACTACTTTCAAGGAAATTTCACATGACTAGGAAGTTACTTTCCCATTGTTCCTAACTTTATCTGCAACTTATGAGAACAAAGATATGAACGATGAAATGATGAATCTGAATTTTTTTGAAACTCATAATGAGAAGTAGATAATTCTAAAGCAAATGAAAACATTTTATAACCAGGGCTTGAATCCCTCAGAATCAAGAATTATAACTTGATGATCACAAAACTCTATTCCCACAAATCTAGGCTTTGTGTTTGTCTTTATGACTTGAAAAATAATACCAGATACTGCTAGCTCTTGTATGAAAAATCTCAGAAGAAATCAGATGTGCTTTAGGATGAGAAATCAGCAGGTGGCACTCTTTCCTCTACATCCATTTGGAACCACTTTTTCAGGGCAGAATATTAGAAGTTGCTTCTTAGGAGGTCTTGAGTGAGCCATGGTAACTCAATATTGAAGACCTGGGATAGCATTTGTGCATTAGAGAACCAAATCCTTCGGAAATCTCTTAGGTAGACATATCCTTCTCCTCTATTAGTCATACTAAGAAGTAGCTGTTGCTATCTCATCTAGCTGTTCCTGTATTCCCATGCAAGATTAAGACATTCTGTAGTTAGAGAACCGTGTCTTCCCAACATGAACAAAAATATGTTTCTGTACATACTAAACAGTCTTCACATTTTCATTTCCCTACCTCCTCAGCATGTAATCAATCAAAGTCTTTATAAAGAGATTAGGTGTTCCATATGTGACTCCTGGCAAGCTGAGAGCAGGAACTGGATGGACTGATGACAGACGGGTGAGGAAATAGACACTGGTGTAGTCTTAGTGAGTGTCTCGCAGAGCTCAGTACTCTGTGTAAAGGAAGCTATTCTTGTGTTGGCATACTTATGACTATTTCTCTGTGCTCGTTTATCTATGTAACTTAATATTTTCATAACAAAAGAGGTACTGAAAAAATGTCCTCATATCCCGTAGTTTAATAATGAAAAAAGTTATTTTCAGATAATAAGAAGCCATCTCATTTGTCTATTGAGAAGAGGACTTCTAAAACAAATTTGCATGTTAGTTCCTCACCATTGGCCAAGTGTCACAAGCTTCACAAAGATGCTCTAATTTTTAAAAACAATGTGACATTTGGTTATATGACCTCCATATAGTAAAAGGTCATTGGGAGAAGACTTTGTTGAGGCTATGTTATTGTACACTACTTTATCTTCTCTGATTGGAGGGACTCACAGGCAAATCAGAAAGCTAATCAAATTTCCTGCAAGGACTCAACAAATAGTGCACCATTTTGAGGGCTTAAGTCTGAGATTCAAAGCCTACTTCTGTTGCTGTTATCAAAGAAATAAATCTTAGAATTTCATAGTTTAATTTTTTTCATAAATTTCTAAGACTGCTGATAATTTTTATTTCATGTGAGATGCCTCATTTGGAGCTTCCCCAATGGGTTGGGTGGGTGGTATAGGAAAGAGTACAGATGTTCTCAATGGCTTGAAAAGTCTTAAGCACAGGATCAGTTTGGTAGGTATCTTTTTCTACTTCCAAAAAGGATGGGAGAGATGGCTCATACCTTGGAAGAAAGGCATCTGTTCATCTATTCATGTGTGTGCTCCTGAGAACCCTTACTAACTCATAGTTTTTATGAAAAGATGTATTTGCCTTTTATTAGGAATGCATCGTGTGAAAAGATGAAACATCCTGGCGTTTGGAGCACAGATTCTGCTGGGCATTTTACAGGAAGCTAGCTGCTCTGATTGAATCAATGCAATCTATGACTAGAAAGCTCAGATAAGCCAACATTCCCCTCTTGGAGCTCCTTTAACTGTATGTCATCACACATAACCTTCCCAGATAACTACTTATTATGCACGATGGCATACCAACCAGTGAAAACATGCCAAAAGCATTATCCTCATCAGAGCCTGTGGGTTGAGCCAACTCGCCGGAAGAAGCCCTGAGGTTTCTGAGCCTTTCAGCCTCAACCCCTTTTCTGGTCACTGCCTAAAAGGATGCATACAGCCTGGTAGTACCACATATGCCTAAGCCAAGTAAATGGCCATCTTACTGTAAAGGCTTACCAGTTCTATGCGCAGCAAAGTAACTAGAACTGAGTGCTTAGTGACCCTCAGTCTTGGGAAGACCCAACAGGTTTGTTGTCTTCAAAGGGACGTCAAACCATCGCGCACACCTTATGCACCATCACAAATGAACTGGTAGGCTTTGGGAAAGTCACTTGGAAAAAAAAAAAAGTAGGAAAAAAAAAACAGTTAATTTGCCAAGACAGAAATTAAACTCATAAGTAACCTCATAGAGTCGCTGATTATTTAATGTAGAATTTAAAATGACTCCTTAAATTCACAACCTGGGGGCCTGGTTCCGAATACAGACAACAGGGTGTTGAGAAGCACCGTATATTATTTCATTAAGTGCTTTTTGGGAGAAGGGGATTTAGAGGTAAAACTGCTGGCTTTGTGTGGCAAGGTCATGACCTTTGACAACTTTGGAGCTTTCTCTCTTTCATCTTCTCACCCCTCTGAGACCCCTACCTTGCAGAGGAATCAAGCCCATAAGCCCGGGCCAGACAGAATCCAGCATTGTTGTGGAGCAAGGTTCTCTCTCTCCCTCTCGTTCTCTCTCTTTCTGTCTCTCTCTTTCTCTCTCTCTCCCTTTTTTCCCCCTCTAAACAAAACAGATCTGAACTGAGCCAAGGAAACAAAAATGTATTGTTCCTCGCAGATGGAAGCGAGTGTCGCCTAGGTAACCAGATTAATCTCCTTTTTCTCTCCCTTCCTCTCTTGTAGTGCGGTAATCGGTGGGCTCTTTTCACAAAAAAGCCAGCCTCAAAGCTGGGGCTCTAACTAGGTTCCTAATTAGCTGCAATTTACAATGAAGACAACATGATGAGATAATAGAAATTTGCAAAATAATGACATACCTCAGCAAAATATTCCTCCTCCTAAGAACCATTTTTATACAAAAACAATAAAGAGGGCCCTTCTAAAGCAAAGCTGGAAAATGGTGGTGTATTATGTGACACAGAACATTATTGTTCGCCTCTTGTTCCCCCAATCAACAGCTTATTGTTTGGCATCTTAAATAAAAATGACTCAAATACAGGCCACATAATGATCTCCATTGCGCTAATACACTGTATATACTGAGTAGTCAAAAATGTACGGGATCCAGTGCCAGTGGGGCTGATAAAGTAGCAGGGCCCAGGAAGGTAATTTACAATACAATGCAATAAGCATTATTACTGTTCTTAATCACACATATCTTTCTGATTCCTGTCAGGATGCAACTCTGACATCAAAAAAGGGCACCCAAAAGGAAGACTGCTCGTTAATGAAATATGATGGATCACATTTGTTTTCATGTGGTGGTTAGCTCAAATGAAGCAGCCTCCAGACTGTTAGCCAACAGTATTCTCTTGTGTGACATCAAAGACTACCATTCAATGGGGGCAGAAAAAAAAAAATCACAGTAAGACAGCACAGAGGGAGGAGCTCCTAGGAACTGAAAGAACCATTAATAGTAATCTCTACCTTATGTCCAAAGGAACAGAGCATGGCAGAGAAGGGGGTGGGGGGGGTGGGGGGGTGGGAAGGCCAAGGCCAACCAGCCACTGAAATCACAATGAGGATCATCAGCACCTATGCTGATGTAGAGAGAACGGCACAGCTAACATGCAGTGGGCGAGATGTGACATTTTGCTGTACAAGAGCGATTTGTCACCCGTGACAGGAGGTGCAGACCCTCGTGCCTTGTCTGAATCGAGATTACAGCATCCTGTGAAACATGGGATCCAAATAATAAAACAGAATCCAATGCCATGTTTTGCATCAACAAGAATCATTCATAAATGGCAACAGATTGTCTAACCAATCAAGGGGAAAAAAAAAACAACCATACACAAAAAGTAAGTCCACATTTGCTTATGGACTAGTAATTGTGAAGAGTACAGCTGCACATACTTCAGAACTAATGGCCCCTGGACTTTCCCATAAATAACTACTGACTAAAAACCAATTGGCCAGAGACAGAAAAAGCATTAACCCCTTGGTCATTTGGCCCTCAGCTACAACAAGACAACTAGATCCCCTCACAGAGTAATTAAAAGGTAACAAGTAGGACAGATTAGAGAAGGCGCCAAATGGGCTCTAATGACTTTGGAGGAAAAATTGTTGTATTTGGTAATAACATTTGCAGAAATGCAAAAAAGGAAGACCATCTGGGTGTATCACAACCCCAAAGAGTTTGGCACCTGCCTTGTGGAAATGTGGCCATAATATCTTGACTTGCATAGGGCTATCAACCTTTTCCAAAGATTAAAAAAAAAAAACAAAAATTGAATTTCAGCCAAGAAAGAAAGAGAGCAAAAGGCTGCGACATAGTGCTGAAAGCCAAGGGTTGGTGGTCATAAATATCTGGGTCTCTGCTTCTAGATTTTCCATGGATTTGACATTTACTGTAAAATGAGATCTACTCACCAAACAAGGTTTACTTTAGAATTTTATGTAATCCTTATAAAAATGTTTTCATCCATAGTTCACCAAATGACTCAATGTAATAATTTTGATAGACATAATGAAAAGGAATGTGTTTAACTCTGAAGTGACTATATACAGCCCTGGAAGAAGAATTTTCGACTCTGAGGCATTATCTAGCCTCTGTTTCCATCTCTGCAATCTGTAAGGGATAGAGTTTATCGGTTGACATTGAAGAAATTCATAACATCAATGACCCCGGCCTATCAACTCCTCTTTATCCCTGTGTGCTGGTCCTGAAGCTCTCATCCCAAATGAACCCTCAATCTGCCTTTTCTGTTCATCTGCCGTAGGGTGGCTGAATCCAATCTGCAGAACCATGCAACAGCACAGACTCGTGCTGCTACCTTCTCCACCTTCCCACTCCCCACAAAATAAACACAAACCTATGCTCTAAACCCCATTCAATAATATTTCTAGTGGTCCTTTCTCTTCTCCTTCCACTCACCTCTGGTGCTGTCCTAAACCCTCAACACTTTCTCAACTTCACTATCCCCAACATTTTCAGATGACCTCACTTCCCACAGAGGTATATTACCTGGTCCATCTACACACATACATACACACATCAGTTTCTGCAACCTTCCTTTAAATATCTCTGCATGGTCAGAGCATGGAGCATCTTTCCCTCTGAGGTGAAACGACCAATAATGGCTGGGATACACTCTGCTCATATTCCCCAGGACCTTTCTTCATCACGTTTTACCAAGTTTATTATATTGCGTGTTCTACAAATTCATTCTCCTTAAGCTACCCATGTGCTCCTATCATTGTCATCCTATTAAATCCTTTCTTCACACCCTGTTTACCCTCCAACTTCTCCTCTATCACCTGCTTTCTCAGAGACTGTTCTTTTTAGCCCAATCTCACTGGTCAAGTTTGCTGCATGGCCTGTTATTCTAAGAGGCTTTAAAAAGTGAACTGTGGCTGGCGCCGCAGCTCAATAGGCTGATCTTCCACCTTGCGGCGCCGGCACACTGGGTTCTAGTCCCGGTTGGGGCGCTGGATTCTGTCCCGGTTGCCCCTCTTCCAGGCCAGCTCTCTGCTGTGGCCTGGGAGTGCAGTGGAGGATGGCCCAAATGCTTGTGCCCTGCATCCCATGGGAGACCAGAAGAAGCACCTGGCTCCTGCCTTTGGATCAGCGCGGTGTGCTGGCCGCACTGCGCCAGCCACGGCGGCCATTGGAGGGTGAACCAATGGCAAAGAAGACCTTTCTCTCTGTCTCTCTCTCACTGTCCACTCTACCTGTCAAAAATTAAAAAAAAAAAAAAAAGTGAACTGAGGGGCCAGCACTATAGCACAGTGGGTTAAGCCACCACCTGCAGTGCCAGCATTCCATGTAGATCCCCTGGTTGCTACACTTCCCATTGAGCTCCCTGCTAATGTGCATGGCAAACTAGTGGAAGATGACCCAAATCTTTGGGCCCCTGCACCAATGTGGGAGACCTGGACGAGGCTTCTGGCTGCTGGCTTTGGCCTGGCCCAGAATGGCCGTTGCAACCACTTGGAGAGTGAACCAACCTATGGAAGATCTCTCTCTCTTTTTCTCTCTTGATGTAATTCTGCCTTTCAAATTAAAAAAAAAAAAATGAACTGAAATACATTCTCCCTTGTTGTTTGTTGCTGTTCCTAAAATTTTAAGAAGTTTTATCTGTATTTTTATGAATCTGAATAAAGAGCTGATAACATTGTAAGAATGGAAAACAAAGTATTGAATATATGTATCAAAGTCCGAGTCATGATGAAAGTATAAGAATCCCAGAAATGCAGAATTGCAAAGATCCTTTGATTTAATCCCCTTCATTTGCCAAGTTGGAAAAAGACTTAGGCCAGAATCTGAACCAAAGTTCCCTGACTCCCAGTTCAGGGCTCCCTCCTCCAAATTCCGTTCTCTGAATTCTCCCCTTCACACTAATTCTTGCTCAAAAATAAATTTAAATAAATACAATCTAATATGGAGCACAATCAGTAGAAGGCAGCAATTTGAAGTACAGCATTGTATTTAAACTCCTAATTCAATGGAGAATGTAGAGACATCGCTACCTCATGGAGACCTATTAGCTTTCATAGAAGCAAAACACAGAGTAGAAAAATACACTGGAAAATCTGGGACCTGAAACAGAGTTCATAGATAGAGAATCAGAGAGTTTTAAAGAAGAAATGAAATATACAGATCAACTGACCCAACTTCCTGTTATTTGTTGGTCGTCTTTGTTTGTTGCTTGCTTATTCTAAGGTGTGAATCTCAGGAAACAAAAGACCAGAAGGCATAGGAACAGCTGAGATTATCCTCTTTCTGCATCTCTGTCGAAGCCTCCACTCTCCAGAAATGCAGAGACCACTTCTCCTAGGTTGGTCAGGCACATGGAAGGAGGATGGAGGGAGGAATGAGTTACTTGTGAGAGTGATGCAAAGATCCTCCCAAGTTCACAGCCACAGCAGGTATTTAATGTATCCAGGGTCTCAGAACTGATTTACCACTGTAAGGAGCCATTTTTCCAGGAAGAGGTTTAGCAACCCAGCAGAGATGCAGCTAAATATTACTTAACATTATTTGATCTACATCAGCACATTGTATTTCCCTCCTAAATAGGAGAGGCAGTTGAGGGAAGAGGAGCAGCCATCAGTAACTTTTACCAAAAGGACCAAAAGGTTATTATTAAAACCCCATGGGGGATACACACAGCCTGTGTTTCACACCACAGGCCAAAGCCAGTTTGTGAATCTGAACTACAATTCGGTCCTTCCCAGAAAGAAATTCTTCAGAGAAGGGAAGAGACAAAACTACTACGTGATTTTGAATTCTCAAAGTACCTGCGTCAGACTCACTTTTCAGTTGCTTTAATCTTACAACATGTTGACTCATCAATGCTGAATGGTCCTTATCAGAGGCACTAAACACTACACAGTAAGAAGTAGCTAAGGGGCAAAGTTCTTTGGGCTTGGGACCTACCATGACCCAACCTCTCATACCCCTGTGAAGATGTGAGGTGTAGTCTACTATACCTCTCTATGTGACTCAGCTAATCCCTTTAGTCACTACATCTGAGGCTTCTAACACAAACCTGGCCTTCACTCCACCCTATCCCAAAGTCAAGACAAGGAACACTTACAAAAGGAGCTCTCCAGGCCCAGAGATCACAACGTTCAGGCAGTGCTCTTTACTTAAAGGAAAAAAAAACAATTAAAAGAAACCTTGGAGTCATCTCATTCTGCCCGTTTAGCCTCTTCAGCCCTCAATGTGTGGTTAGCAAGTGCGGCAATCAGGGCTAAGGCCTGCTATCATTCGGCCTTAATTAAAAAAGACACAAGAAGCAGAGCTGTGAATTAGAAACGTAGCTCCGCACTACCCCTGATTAATTCGAGGCTCATGTTGGATTAATAACTCCAAACAAAGAACAAAAGGAAATTGTTATGCGAATTGCAGCCCTCCCAGGCCAGACAAAGGTCAAATCACAGGATTTCAATTTCATCCGGAGTCGCTTAATCAACTCCCTCGGAAGGAAGACCATATGTAGTTCTGAAAGCTGCCCATTGTAGTCCTCTTGTCACTGGACCTGAGAGACGGCACAGTCATCCTCTCAAGCTCGTCTCAATCGCTTCTCTTCTTTCCCCTTTAATATGACAAAAACGTCATTATGAGCAGCGATTAAAGAAGAAATCTGCCCTGCAGAAAACATCCCAACAACTGCTGGTTTATGGAAGAAGCTGGACGCTGCTGGCACGGAGCCTACAGAGCTTGCTCTCTTTCCTGAGAAAGGTCTTCAGCCGCAGCACCCAGAGTCACCACCACCACGAGGGTGACATCATCGGCACAGCACTGGCGAGGCCGAGGTCCCTCCCAAATATGTGTGCAGATGACAAGGAACAAAGATACCTCCTGCCTGGTCAATCAGAGGAAAGCGCACAAAAGGTGCACTCCGTGAGGCTTTTCAAACTTTCAGAGCACATATCCCTCTCCTGTGGCTACATTAGGGTATTCCATGAGACAGACTCAGGGGTCAGAGTGGCTCACGAGGCCCGAGGGACACAGCCAGCCCCCATGCCTCTCTTCCCGCACTTCCGGTTTCACCCACATTCAGAGTTTTCTTCGCACGTGGGATTGATGTAGGTTGAAAATGACAGATTTTCATTGGCAAGAAGGGATTCATTGCTTTGGAGATGTGGTGACTTCCAGCACCAACACTCCTTACCTTGTCAGCACCCAAGTGCTATCAAAGGTCAACTCTCGGGACAGTTACAACACTATCCTGAATGATTAGGAGCCAGCGTTTCTCAACTTCTGGAAGATTAGGGAGTTCTTCCAAATGACAAAGGCGTAATATTTGCGGATTTAAATGAGAACATTCGAAGCTAGTCCTTTGGCTGAATGCCATCAGCAGCAGTCTCACAACAGTTGTGGCAAATGCAACTTATTTATTTATTTATTTATTTATTTTGGTGGGAGGAGGATGTTTGCTGATGTATTGGAGAAGCAGAGAGAGAGAAAGAGAACGAAAGCGCTCTCATTCACTGGGTCACTTCCCAAATACCATCAAAAGTCACAGTGGGAGACAGGAGCCAAGAGTTCAACCCAGGTCTCCCACATGGGGGCAGGAACACAATTATCTGAGCTATTTCCTGCTACCTCCCAGGGTGCACATTAGTAGGAAGCTGGAATCAGACTGGGAATTGAACACAGATATTCCAACATGGGATGCAAGCATCTTAAGTACTAGGGTAAATGTGTGCCCCATTAAATGTTAAATCTCACCTGAGGTTATTCACAGACATGCTTAATGAAGTCCCCTATATGTATCACAGATGTTCATATCCGTGAATTTTTAGGGTTTGTGCCAACCAATCAGATATGGCAAGATTTTTAACCTCTGCCATGTGCAACGGTTGTCAACTTCATGTATTCTAATTTGGTCTCCTGGGAAATCCATTTATTCCTCTAAACACCCATATTGTTTTCTCAGGACTTCTCTTACTGAATGTAGCATTTTCTCATGGATGTCACATGATTCATTCATTTGTGTATCCCTTTGTTCCTGGAACAAATATTTCCTGAGTGTCTATTAAGTGCTAGGCACTGGAGGAAAAAAGGTGCCTAGAACTCAGATGGCAAAGTAATGCATGGTGAGTCCGAAGAGGCAGGTGGCCCCTTACACATAAAAGTGGCCCTGTAGGCCATATGAAGCATTCTGGCATCATCCTATTCACTGTAGGAAACCTCTGAAGTGGGAGAGATACAATCAGAACTGTGCAACCATTATCATTTGCCTAGCATTCCAGAAGACCTCCAGGAGTTGAATATGGTTCATTGTTGTCTCTCCTCAATGCCCAGCGCGATGCTGTGCCCTAGAGTGGAACCTCTCTCCCAAGCATTGGCAGGGCTGATTCACTGGTCATCACTGCCCCAAAGGTGTCTCTGTGTGCAGTTAAACGGGGCATCTTATCAAAGCAGAAGCATTTCTCAACCAGATTTTCGCAAGCCAAGCAAATTACAAAGCATTTTAGTCTACTGTTTGTTCAAAATCATTGAATGAATAAATGGCTTTTAACTCAACATCACACCGGAAGAAAGCAATCACAGAGGACATCAAGGGCCTTCACCAAACTTCTCCATAGCTAAAGGCCTTACATTCTTTCCTACTTACAGCCGTATTGCTATTGTTTGGATTCGATCACTTTCTCAAGGGAAAGCAGTTGTTTCTGCCTTCTGGGATATCTAAAAGTAATGGCATTGCTTTTTCCAAATTAACCCCCATATCCGAAACATAAAGTCTACCACTTCAATTTAATAATTATCAAAACAATTACAAATTTATCTGTGAGTCATAATTCCCCAAGAGCATTCATGCAAGCTATGTTTCCTATGTGACATGCAACTATCAAATAATGAGCACATTCAGGAAGCATATTTAGATGTTTGTTACACATGGAAGAACAGCTGCATCAACAGAGCTTTTTGAGGATTATTCTTCAAGTTTCCTCTAAAAGCCACTTCATTTCCTTTCTGAAAAGCCGTATTACTTGATCTGCATATTTAACACAAACCTCAGACATTCCTCAGAAATGGAATCCATGTTAAATTTTTCTTACTAACTCCAAAACCAGAGAATCTGTCCAAATCCCAGACATAAAATGCCCATCTTGTAGATTTTTTAAAAAAAGTTTTGTAGAGCTGAGAGATAGACTTGACAGAGTTCTCCTCTGCTGGTTCACTCCCCAGATGTTCACAATAGCCAAGACTGGATCAGGCATAAGCTGGGAGCCAGGAAATCAATCCAGGTTTTCTGTAAGGGCAGCAAGACCCCACTTATTTGAGCCATCACTACTGCCTCACAGGGTCAGCAGTAGTAGGAAACTGGAGTTTGGAATTAGAGCTGGATGGGGAATCCAGCTGTTCTGACATGGGATACATGAGTCTTAACCAGTACCCTAACCACTAGAATAAATGCACATCCCTATCTTATAGATATTTTAAGTCTTAGGGTGCCTAACTAGAGAAGGAAAATCTATCTCAGTATCACACTTCAATATAAGTTACCAACTGATCACTAAAACTCATTACTTCTTTTACTGGATTTTGACACTGGCATATGTAGTATGAAACTGGTGTCATTTTAAATATTTATTATTGGAACTGAAAGAGAAAAATTGTATAAATGACTCTGATTATATACTGAGCTATACTAGGGTAACTCAAAAAAGTTGATGGGGACAGGCATTCGGCGTTAACACACCAGTTAGGAAACTTGCAATGCACACTGGAGTACCGCATTTTCATTCCCAGCTCTGGCTCCTGATTCTAGCTTTGTGCTATAAAGTGCACCCTGGGAAGCACCAATGATGGCTCAAGTAGTTGCATTCCTGCTATCTTGCATGGGTTGTGTCCTTGCATGGGAGATATGGTAATGAAAGGCATTTGGGAAGTGAACGAGATGGGAGCTCTCTATCTATGCCTGTTCACATCTCCAAAAAACTCTTGTAAAATAAGAATCACTATATTCCTAAAATTGAACTTACGAAATGCATAAAGTCTATATTCCTTAAATAAAAGGTTTCTTTGGGAAAAAGAAAAAAATTCAGTTTATATGAAATCTATGAATATTTTTCACAATACATATTTTATCAACTTTTGAAGACTCCTATTTTACAAAAATTTCAAAAAATGTTTACACCCAAACAACTTTTCATTCTGTTTTCCATGGGAGAGGGAGCAGGAAATGGGAGGGTTGTGGGTGGGAGGGAAGTTATGGGGGGGGGGGAGCCATTTGTAATCCATAAGCTGTACTTTGGAAATTTATATTCATTAAATAAAAGTTAAAAAAAAAAGAAAGTATCCTCATATATAAACTTTAATTTCTTTTTCATTAATTAAAAAAAATGAGCTATGTGGTACAGGGCTCCACTTTACTTATTATTAATTCATTCAATGATTCTGAGTCCTAGCTGTGAGCCAGGCTCTGTGAATATGGCCGTGAATGAAACAGACATAATCCCTGCCCTCAGGATGCTTTCATCCTCTTACTGAAATGTAACCATTAGATAATACTTTTAGCTCAGAAGCTAATTGATACACAGAAGTACTTCTTCTCTATCTGGGAGGATACCAGAACATACAGTGGTTAAAAGGAGTTAATTACGCACTGCAAGATGGCAGACTTAAATTTCACACATTGTAAAAGTCTACTTTGTTTTAACCATAAAATTTCTTTTGATACCTTATAAAGTGAATTTTGCTTACCCAAGCAAAATGTCAAGTGAATTTTGAGACAATGAAAACATACAGTCTGCCATTTCCATCTAGACTGCACTGTACCACATTAACTGAAACCAAGTTTTCGAGCTATACAAGTCAACTTAGATTTAACCTCCTAAATAACTGTTATATGACAGCTATGAAAAGTAATAATGCTTAAAAATAACTACCAGAATCCAGAAAATATGGAAATTCATAGACGTTTGCTCAAGATGCATATTTTGCTTCAAAACAAGTTGAGCTGAGTAAATTCGATCACATTTCAGACATTTAAAAATATGTGTAATAATTTTCAAGCACTAATTCCAAGTTGCTACACTCACAAATGCGATCAAAGTTTCAAGTAGAAGGGGTCCATTACATGTCCGTGTGAACAGAATGTATTAAAAAGGACTACAATTCCTCATTCCAAGAGCACACCCAGTGTGTAATTCTGAGCACTGAGAATCTTTTTGATGTAATTATGAGACAAGTATGAAGCCTGAGTTGAAGAATTCCAATTTTCACTGAGGACAGTAGACTGAGATTGGTAACACACAGTGAATTTCTCTGCCCTATAGTAAATTCCAGAAATAGTTTTAACATAAGAACTTTTACCTCACATGTACATAAAAAATGTGATTGCTAAAACAAATGAAATAAAAAATAACTTCACTTCCCTCACTAAACATTTATTTTTAAAAAAGATTTCTTTTATTTATTTGAAAGACAGATTTACAGAGAGACATAGAGCCAGACAGAGAGTGGTCTTCCACCCACTGGTTCACTTCCCAGTTGGCTGCAATGGCCAGAGCTGAGCCAATCCAAAGCCAGGAGCCAGGAGCTTCCTAGGGTCTCCCACAAGGGTGCATGAGTCCAAGCCCTTGGGCCATCTTCCACTGCTTTCCCAAGCCATAGCAGAGAGCTGGATTGGAGTGGAGCAGCCAGAACTCAAACTGGTACCCATATGGGATGCCAGCACGGCAGGGTGGGGTTTTAACCTGCTGCGCCACAGCACCGGCTCCTCACTAAACATTTATTAAAACCTTCCCTTCCACTACATGTTAAACTTGTTGTTACTTCAGAAAAATAATCTTGGGGCTGGCGCCATGGCTCACTTGGCTAATCCTCTGCCTGCAGAACCGGCATCCCATATGGGCGCTGGATTCTAGTCCTGGTTGCTCCTCTTCCAGTCCAGCTCTCTGCTGTGGCCCAGGAGTGCAGTGGAGGATGGCCCAAGTGCTTGGGCCCCTGCAACCGCGTGGGAGACAAGGAAGAAGCAGCTGGCTCCTGGCTTCCGATTGGCATAGCTCCTGCCATGGCGGCCATTTGGTGTGGGGAGTGTTTAACCAACAGAAGGAAGACCTTTCTCTCTGTCTCTCTCTCTCACTGTCTAACTCAGAAAAAGAAAAATAATCTTCATCATGATGTAAAAAAAAAAAAAAGAAAAACTATGGAAATAGATAAAAAATGTAAACTGTGCTAATTTGGTTGTATAAATCTACGAAGGAAAGGATAGGAAAGATTATAAAGAAAACAGAAAGCTCCCAAATGGTGAGCTCAGAGCAAAGTTGGGGAGGACGGGCTTTTGATCTTGCAGACAACACCAGTGCAAAAAGGAAAAAGATGAGACACGAACCCTGTCAGCCAAAGGAGGAGGCAACCGGGAATCTGGCGACCCTGCTGAACTCAGCCTGTGTCTAAACGACAAGAAATGTATTTTATAAATTCATATAAAAGGTTTGAAGGTTACACAATCAATGAAAAGAATCCAGTCTAGAAAGAAAAAAACTGAAACGACTAGCTCAACTCTGATTCTCGTGCTTAAACATCTCTGCTTCTACTTTTTAACATAATAAATCCATTAGCAGCTTCCCAAAGAAAATATTATTTTAGATATGGAAAACAGCGAATCTGTCTGGCTTTTCAGTATTCCTAGAAGAATGTGCTCTTCTTGGCCTAAGGAGATTCTACCCCGATCTAGTGATACCTCATACTTATTACAGGGAAGAGTACAATACTCCCATAGACTCCAAAATGAGTTGACAACTAAAAACCTGTGGGCAGTACTAAAGCACCAGAAAGACATCAAAGCAATTCATAAAATGCAACGGTATACTAATAATACCAATGACTGCAAATACTAAAAAGAAAATATTCTGCAGGAGTAGAATAAACCACTCATTTGTGACTATTCTATTTTCCAGTTCCTAGATGAATCAGAAAAGTGAGATGGTCTTACTAAGGCGAATAGGATTAGCAGGAGAATAGTAAACAGAGGAACTCGAAATTTAACCATTAACTCCTGAAGATCAGATTTGCTTTGGAATCAAAGCCCTTCTAATAGATTGGATGACAGGATTTAAACCAAATCTTTGAATCTGAACAACTCGATGTGGCTTAACTTCTTTGTGAATGACTAAATTCAACATAGCTTTACTCTTAAAAAGTGCTAAGATTAGAAACAAAACATCTCATAATATTTAGAGTAAACACACTGAAGAAAGAAGCAAAGGAAAACTAAATTTGGTCTTGATGAGTTTGGCTCTTCTGCTTCCTAGCAGAAATGGTTTTGACAAGGGAACCAAGGAAATAAAGGTTTCATTGATTCTTCCTTCTGGAACACAGAAAACAACCTCATCTCAACATGCAAAGACTTTCTTCAACTCTGTATTAGATGATCTGAATACAAAAGTTTTGTTTTTTTAATCCCCAGGGGAAAATAGGAAAAAAATGTTTTTTAAAAAAATCATTGAAGGCTAGCGCCGTGGCTTAACAGGCTAATCCTCCACCTTGCGGCGCCGGCACACGGGGTTCTAGTCCCGGTCGGGGCGCCGGATTCTGTCCCGGTTGCCCCTCTTCCAGGCCAGCTCTCTGCTATGGCCCGGGAAGGCAGTGGAGGATGGCCCAAGTGCTTGGGCCCTGCACCCACATGGGAGACCAGGAGAAGCACCTGGCTCCTGGCTTCGGATTGAGATGCGCGGGCCGCAGCGGCCATTGGAGGGTGAACCAACGGCAAAAAGGAAGACCTTTCTCTCTGTCTCTCTCTCTCTCGCTATCCACTCTGCCTGTTAAAAAAAAAAAAATCATTGATTATAATTTAAGATTTTTATTTTTAAAATTTTGTATTTGTTTTTAACAGATTAAATATAGTTCACAGACATAATTCTAAAAATATAATGGTATTCCCTGTTTCCATCCCTTCACTGACTGTAATTTAACAGGGGCTGGATAGAGCTGGGGAGGACTTGATAGAGAGGATGCTGAACCTTGATAGGAATGTTAAATGAAGTGCATGGAGCTCTTTAAAGTTCTCCATAGCACATCTGCAACAGTGGTAATATAATCTCATCCACTCTGAGAAGAGAAAGCCACAGAGGGAAGAGAGCATTGCTATCAAAGATTCATACCAGGTTGCCAGGACTTTATAATGATCATAAAAATAAAACGTGAGGCCCCACCAAAAATGAAGTGTTTAAGAAATATTTAGATATGGCTCAAACTCTTAAAAGGTTAAGCTTAAAGCCTGGTGGAACCAGGAAGCTTCTTATTATACAGGTTATAAACTCATTGCCAATGGCACAAAACCTCAAAACTGTCTCTAAAATAGACACTGACTTATGTATTCCTTTACTATTCTTTTTCTTTCTTTCTTTTTTTTATTTCAATGTTGGAGTTACACAGAGAAAGAAGGAGAGGCAGAGAGAGAGAGTGAGAGAGGTCTTCCATCCACTGGTTCACTCCCCAGATGCCCACAATGGTTGGAGCTACGCCAATCCGAAGCCAGGGGCTTCTTCTGGGTCTCACACACAAGAGCAGGGGCCCAAGAAGTTGGGCCATCTTCCACTGCTTTCCCAGGCCATAGCAGAGAGCTGGATCGGAAGTGAAGCAGCTGGGAGTAGAAATGGCGCCCATATGGCCTTCAGGCCAGGGCGTTAACCCGCTGAGCCACAGCGCCAGCTGCTGTATTCCTTCTCTTATTTAATGCCATGGCATGCTTGTCATGACTAAATACGCCTACTTCCTCATAACATCTTCTGTATACAGGGGCTTCTAGGTTTCTGAACTCCTAGACCAGATGCTTATGTTCCGAAATTCCTCATAACGCATAACAAGCTTTTATTTATGGGTTAATAACTCCAATGACTTTAAGCCCCACACATGTAATTATAACTCTCAAATCTCTATTGACTCCACACCACCATAACCAACTACCTTCCACATCTTCTTTTGTGGATGTTTTGAAGATGCCTAAAATTTAGCAAGTCTAAAGTTAAATTCTCTATCTCTCCATGTTCTTCTTCAGTATTTTTTAATGGCACAACCATTCACTGAAACGCCAAAGCTGTAAGCTTAGGGATCATCCCCAACATCAACGACGATGCACTCTGGATCCATCTTGCTAAATATCTCTCAAGTCTGCTGCTATGGTCACATCGTTCTACCTTAGGCAGATGCGCAGCGAGATGCTGAGCAGAGACATGGTAACTCCTGCTAACATGTTTCCCAAAAGCTATGGGAAAGGTAACATAACATGGTATTTTAAAGACTAGAAAAATAGTGCAAGGAAGGCAGTGTGAAAGCAAAACTGAGATACACATAGACACTTTCACACTGAAGACTGCTTTCAATGAGCCCATTTCCCCACCAAAGTCACTTTCTTGCCTTCAAGTTCATTCTCCCAAATTAGAACTCTCCCAGACCTGCTGGTGTGGGCTACACATACTTCCCAACTCCACTGTTGTTCCCCTTCAATACATTTTCCACTCCACACCCAGAATCACCTTTTGAAAATGCAAACGAGGTGGGGGGGAAGCCATTGTAATCCATAAGCTGTACTTTGGAAATTTATATTCATTAAATAAAAGTTTTTAAAAAAATAAAAAAGAAAAAAGAAAATGCAAACGACATCATATCAAACATCCTGCTTCACAGCACAGTTGAAAGAAAAGATCTTCAACAATCAGGTATTTTTTTTCTGCTACCCTACTCACTGTGCTGTCTGCTACTCCTTATTTCTAATCTGGCAATTCCTTGATTTCATCATATTTTCATCACTTCTAGCCTTATAAATATTAATCCATGGCTTTGTGGTTCAAGAGTAGAGGGAGCATCCCTGGCTGGCTAGATGTTGATGCTTTCTCATTACACCTTTGTGCTACCAAAACTTTGGTGGCAGCCAACATTTTGGAGATAGAATATTCATTTAAAGTTCCACTTTTTCTTCTAGTGTGAAGATCCTTGACAATAGGAAATCATAACTGCCTCATTCGCTGCAAAAATACCAGCACTTAGCACAATACCTGTCATACAGCAGAGACTTCTGAACATGGCTGCAGGAAGCTACGCATCAAGCAGTTGAAACAAGTTCATCTAAAGTTAAACTGAAAACTGAACAGTAAAAAATACATGTTGATTGTCCCATAAGAAGAGAGAAAAGTGGCATCTTTCACTAACTGCTTGAATTTGCATGCTGCTATGCTGGTACAACAAACAGACTGATTTAAAAACCAAATAGCAGCATCTAAGAAGTTGTAACAAACCCTGGATTAGTATAGGATGATAACTAAAGGATCTGCTATATTAAATCATGACAATAAAAGTAAAATCCCTCCATCTATTCCTGGATTATGTTTAGAGCTCAAACTAGAGAGCTGTAAATGAATAACAATGAATGCATGCCTCTGTGAATGATTGAAAATTGAATCACATTTTAACTAGACCATATTTGTAAGTCCCTTTGGCTGACATAACTACAATTCAAACTGTATACTAATTAGTGGCAAACATCTATTTAATATTATTCAGTGGGTTTATAATGTGCTTTTAAAATTTGTTTCTGGAAACAAGACAAACTATATGTAAAAAATATGAATGTTGACAATTTAAGCCAATAAGCAACTTGGTCTAGTGCAGAACCAAATACATTTTTAAAAGAAATGACTATATTTTTCTGAGCAATAATGACTAAAGATGCTCATGTACAGGAGACACAGCCAAAAATCTTAAAATACAGTTTTTCCCACACAATGATGACATATTTAACAGAAAATTTATGTTGTTTCCTATTGACTATATTGCTTAGCAACTGCTCATAATTCCTCTAAAATTGAGATATCCCCTCATCAGTTTTACATCACAGTTAAATGTACTTCAACAAAATATTTACCAAGAGCCAAAAATTCTCCAACAGATTATTTTTAGTTATATGGGGACTTAGAAAAACTTGGTGGAAGGGCTGGCGTTATGGTGTAACAGGTTAAGTCACCACCTGCAGTGCTGAGATCCCATAAGGCTGCTGGTTCAAGCCCTAGCTTCTTCACTTCTGATCCAGCTCCATGCTAATCACTTGGAAAAGCAGCAGAGGATGGCCCAAGTCCTTGGGCCCCTGCAACCATGAGGGTGATCCACATCAATCTCCCAGCTTCAAGTTTCAGCCTAGCCCAGCCCTGGTTGTTCAGGCCATTTAGTGAACCAGTGGATGGAAGGCCTTTCTGTGTCTCCCTGTTACTCTCTCTGTAACTCTGCCTCTCTAATTAAAAAATAAAGAAAGAAAGAATAAAAAACCTTGGTGGAAATGTATTTAAAATATGTTTATTTTGGATAAAAAGTTTTAAATACACTAAATTTTGTAAATAATAAGTGTCTCCACGAAATTTTTGAAGATCTCTTATATGTATTATTTCAAAACCTTTTTGAATGAAAATAAACTTACCTTTGGAACTACCCTTGTATTGTGCCACAGCCTTGCCTGACCAGGAAGTTTTTTGTAATTGAGTTAAACCCCTTTTTCTTTAAAAAAAATTTTTTTTAAATTTATTTATTTATTTGAAATGCAGAGTAACAGAGAGTGGACGAGAGAAATAGAAAGAGAGAGAGACTTCATCCATCCACTAGTTCACACTCCAATGACCAAGCTGAATCAGGAGCCAGAAGCTTTACCTGGGTCTTTTATAGGGGTCTCTCACTGGGCAGGGGCCCAAGTACTTAGGCCATCCTTTGCTGCTTTTCCAGGCCTTCACAAATAGCTAGATCAGAAATGGAGCTGCCAGGACTTAAACAGCGCCCATATGAGATGCCAGCACTGCAGGCAGCAGTTTTACCTGCTACACTACAATACAGCCCCCAAGATGAACCCTTCATTGCATTTATAAACATACTGACCATTGTCTTCTTATATTACTTTTAAGATCCTAGGCTTTCTTAAGCTCCTGAATAAGGAAAAAAATTGGAAAAGAAGCCCTAAAATTTTCAAAATACACTAACTTATGCATAAATTATTCTTTTTAAACTAGAAGGACAATCAACTTCTAAAATTTTCTTTGATAAGGTACTTTAGGATCAGTCCATTTGATTAAAGAATCGAGAAATGTTGAAAGCTCAAATGTATCAGATCCATGCAGTACTTCATGTGTGTCAAACATTGCTATTATTGCTTTATGTATAGAAACACATTTAATTTTCTGAACAATCTTTTAAGAAATGTATTGTTTTCATCCTCATTTTACTTATGGGAAACTGGAGCACAAAGGGGATTAAGTTTAAGTTGAGTCATCTTGACTCTGCATGGCTGTGTTATGCCAACTCTGTAAAACATAAATAATGATACTTTTTGGATGGTTCACTAGCAAAAATACTCTTTTCTGACCCCAACTTGTCAAATAATCCCAACTTGTCAAATAATCTTGAGCAAAATGAACAAAGCTGGAGATATCACACTACCTGACTTCAAAATATACTACAAACCTAGAAAGATCAAAATAGCATGGCCCTAGTATAAAAAGAGACATACAGATCAACGGAACAGAATATGGAGTCCAGAAATGCACATGTTTAGAGTCAACTGCTTTCTAAAAAAGGTGCAAAGGACATATAATGGGGAAAGGACAAACTCCTCATTAAACAGCATTTGAAAAACCATATATACACAAGCAAAAGAATCCAAATAAACCCTTACACCACATACAAGAATTTATTCAAAACACATCAAACACTAAAATGTAGGACCTGAAACTATAAAAGCACTAGAAGAAAACATAGGGGAAAATTTTCTTTACATTGGTCTGGGCAGTCATTTTCTGGAGATGATCCCAAAAGCAGAGGCAACAAAAGCAAAAATAGACAAATGGAATTTCATCAAACTAGAAGTCTTCTGCCCAGCTAAGGAGACAACCAACAGAGGGAAGATACAATCCATTTTCCACTCATGCATCTGATAGGGAGTTAATGTCAAAACATACGAGGAACACAAACAACTCAACAACAAGAAAACAAATGACCCAATTAAAAATCAGGCAAAGCCGGCACCGTGGCTCAACAGGCTAATCCTCCGCCTTGCGGCGCCGGCACACCGGGTTCTAGTCCCAGTTGGGGTGCCGGATTCTTCCCAGTTGCCCCTCTTCCAGGCCAGCTCTCTGCTGTGGCCAGGGAGTACAGAGGAGGATGGCCCAAGTACTTGGGCCCTCCCCAGGGGAGACCAGGAGAAGCACCTGGCTCCTGCCTTCGGATCAGTGCAGTGCACTGGCCGCAGCACGCCGGCCACGGTGGCCATTGGAGGGTGAACCAACGGCAAAGGAAGACCTTTCTCTCTGTCTCTCTCTCTCACTGTCCACTCTGCCTGTCAAAAAAATAAAAAATAAAATAATAAAATAAAAAATAAAATTAAAAAAAATCAGGCAAAACAATAAAACCTGAGTCAACTTCTATTAAAAAACATTTATTTAATGCTATAACTAGTACTCCAACAGTATTTTTATTCCACTTTGTGTTGCTATATGGGGGCAAAGTGTTGAAATCTTTACCTAATATATACTAAACTGATCTTCTGTATATAAAGAGAATTGAAAATGAATCTTGATGTGAATGGAAGGGGAGAGGGAGCGGGAAAGGGGAGGGATGCGGGTGGGAGGGAAGTTATGGGAGGGAGGAAGCCACTGTAACCCATAATCTGTACTTTGGAAATTTATATTCATTAAATAAAAGTCTAATAAATGAAAAAAAAACATACAAATGTCTAATAGATACATGAAAAAAATCCATGCTAATAATCAAAACACTGCTTAAGTTTTGATGCTTATGTATTAGCTATTACCATAATTTTTCTAACCAATAAAGAAAGGCAAACTAAATAGCACCCTGAGTGCTGATTATTAGCAAAAACAAAGAAGATGACAAGGGCTGGTAAAGATGTGGTAAAAAGGGAGCCCTTGCACAACGCTGGTGGGAAGGTGAATTAACAAAGACATTCCAGAGTTCCTTAAAAAATTAAAAACATACCCCTAGATATGTATCCAAAGAAAATGAAATCTGCACCCCCATATTTACTGTACCACTGTTGATGACAGCCAAAATAAGGAATCAACCTACGTATCCATCAAAGAAATTGCAGTTCATAGACCCACGGAATACCATTTAGCCATAAAAAATGAACTCCTGTCATCTGTGTAATATGATGAACTTGGAAGACGTCATTTTCAGTGAAACAAGCCCAGCACAGGAAGACAAATAGCACATCATCTCATTCACATGTGGAATCTACAAAATCTGGTCGCAAAAAAGGTTGAATGGTAGTTACTGGAGGCTGGCGCATGCTGGGGAGATGTTTGTCAAATGGTCACCCAAAAACTCATCTGAAATTTTTTTGTGCATTAATCTTATGCATGCTTAGTTCTAACTTAAAAACTAGTAGTCTTCTTCATTTATAAATTAATTATCTTGGCACTCTTTATTAATCTATAGAAAATATAAGACCTCCATTTTATACATCTTGAAGAGTAAGAATCATCTACACCCAGCATAAAAAACAGAAACAGAGTAACTCAGTCCCCCAGTATGGCTGTAGACATCAATGTGTAAAGTATCAAGGGCAGAGGCAAACTATACTCCAGTTATGACTTCCTTGTCCAAATGATAACAAGGAACCCTAAACTGATTTTAAGAACATGTGTCATAGAGTCAAATTCATGGCTTAGTAGGATCATGATACGGAAAATAAACTGGAGGCAAGGAAGTTATTTAAAATGCTGTTACTATTAGTAAGCAACAAGGACAGCTAAATTAACATATTTAATGAGGGGAAGAAGAGGACTGGGCAAAAATCAACATTTGGAGACTGTGGTTGGTAAATCTGATCTGTAATTGATAACAATGTCAATGTTGGTAAGGCAACCGACTATGGGGAAATTATAGTAATGGCTAATACTACATAAGAATCAATGTTTTAACATTGTTCTGATGTAAAATATAAAAAATGCTGATGTACCAGCATTTCCTGCAGTTAACTGTACCATCTATTAATGAATGACATTTAAAATAAATTCTTTCACTCACTCATTCAACTAGACCATGCGAGGTGAATACTGGGTGGGTGACACTGAATGAAGCTCTTTAAGAATTATCAATGAAACAGAAGGTATCGGTACTTCCAGAAACAAACTTTTAATTTAAATTTTAAGGAAATCAAATAGATGTTTATCTCTTTAATAGTGGTAACTTAACCTGTTAATGAAGAACACTGCATTTTCAATGCTAGCTTCTATTGCTTACCAGGATTTAATATAGCAAGTTATATATGTCACACTGAAACTTTGTTTCTGTCTTTCTTCCTTTTTTAAGTTACTATTCAAAGGTCCTAAATTGGGGTTCTCAAACAGGAAGCAGAGTTTTGAGAGGTTCTGAATTACATGGAACATCTGCATATAAATTTATTTGTAAGAAGATGGCTCACAGGCCGGCGCCGTGGCTTAACAGGGTAATCCTCCGCCTTGCGGCGCCGGCACACCGGGTTCTAGTCCTGGTCGGGGCGCCGGATTCTGTCCCGGTTGCCCCTCTTCCAGGCCAGCTCTCTGCTATGGCCCGGGAAGGCAGTGGAGGA